>JAMZAV010001803.1:0-129016 GCA_024449915.1 Sweltsa coloradensis
CTATGATTTGTCATTTCAAATAAAAAATTTAAAAAGGTATCGTGTGACCCTCGTTTGTTCAAAATTATGCCAATAGTAAGAAAAGGATAAAAAAAGGTTTTTTACACTTAGTACAGTTCACTCAATGGACTTTGACCCCATTTTCAAAAGTATGTATGACAAAGTGTATGACAAAATCTTATTTTCGTCCTAATTCGTATTATTAGGATAATTTGAGACAAAACGAGTCATCACATGATAGACTTTCGTTAATTTTGAGTAAACTTTTGAATATGGGGTCAAAGTCCATTGAGTGAAACTGTACCTAAGGTGTTAAAAAACTTTTTTTTATCCTTTTTCTTACTATTGGCATAATTTTGAACAAAACGAGTGGTCACACGATACACTTTCGTTAAAATTGAGTGAATTTGTTAAAATGAGATCAAAGTCCATTGAGTAAAAATGTACCCTAAGCATCACAAAATTTTGTTTTCGTCCTAATTCGTAATATTAGGAGAATTTTTGACAAAAAGAGTGGTCGCACGATACACTTTCGTAATATTGAGGAAATTTATGAAAATGGAAAAGGGCGCATAATCTGATCAGATTTACATATATGGTGAAATTTAATTTTTTAAATTAAAGTTTAGACCTTAATCTACAATACACATTAATATGCGTTGTAAATATAATATTTGAATACGGATTTCTTTATTTTAGTTTTATCAACCCCTTTTAGTACACCCCCTCTTTCTCCTTTAAGCAAGCAACTTTTTTGAGGGCTCCTCGGGCCAATTTTTTGAGATCATTCTTCTGAGTGTTTTAGACAAAATTCACAGCCCTATCACTTAACCCGTAACTGGTAGGCTAATCCTCCCAGCAGAGTGGGTAAATTTGTGAAAAAAAGACAAAGGGTGCAAAATCTGGTTATATATACATATATGGTGATATATATTTTTTATTAAAATTTGGACTTTTATCTACAATATGTAATAATTTTGTAATCTTAGGATCAAATTAGTTTGATTTTGATTTTTTAATATTTGAAAAATGCCATTTTTTTCACCCCCTTCCACCCCCTTAACCGGATGGATTTTTTCATGGCTCCTCGAGGCAATTTTCTTATAATGTTGTTCTGAGTATACAGTCCCAAAATTCAGCCCTCTACCACAAAACCCCTAATTGTTAGGCTAATCCGCCTAGCTATAACGAGCGGCAGTTGGCACCGGATGCAAAGTGTGACGTGTGTTACCCCTTTTCGCGCTTCTCATTGGTCAGTTCAAATAGGCGCGAAATCACATGATACTAAAGAATGCACACCCACAAATACCAACTGCAGTCTTCAGCTTTGATAACGTTCAATTTGATGTATTTTACCGACAGATACGGCACTTACGTACAAATGGAGGATGTCATCCGATTTTTATCTTCGAAATAATAATAATATGAATTCTAAATTATATTTTTAATTTAAAAAAAAATTGAATCCGGTAGCCAATTTAAACTCATTATAGACGCATGGCCACGAACCAAATATTGACACTGCCTGTCAGTGGACTGATTAGAGAAAACATTCAATTCTCGCTGATTTGAAGAGCAATTGACCAATCACAATACGTAAATCACACTGAAAAAACTGTAGTTTGCCCTTTCGATAACACTTTTAAAAAATACTGTTGTTAGTAAATTCAAGAGACTGGCATTAAATCTTCACGACTTGAGCAACTTATAGCCTGTACATAATTAGATTCACCGACAGTGTTGGCTCGAGCGTTAAGCGCGAGACTCTGATTCGGGAGGTTTCCGGTTCGAATCCCGTCGAGACCGGCAATCCTGACTGAATGTTTTTTCCGAGGTTTTCCTCAGCCGTTAATGCGAATGCAAGGGATTGAGTCCTCTTAAACAGCCCTCGGACATCCCTTCACAATCGTCCTATCCGCAATATTCCTAGTTAGTCACCTGAAGAGGGTCACAGCGGCTAAATCTGATGTGTATACCCTACAGCAGGTATCCTACAAAAATGTATGTTATGTATTAGATTCAATTCGATCGCATTCATTAATTACTTTTAAATTGGTCGCTGAGACTGGACTAGCTGTTATACCATTAAACTACCTCCTATTATAAGCCTACAATCTAATAATAATAAAATTTGCAATTTTGAGAGACCGCATTTTAATTAATTCAACATGATTAACCTTAAAAAAATTAAGGCCTAAAGGCTAGCCAGAGAAACTTTCTGAGCAGATTACCACTTGTTTTTAATTTGAATTTCACTAGGGGCCTAGATGTAAAGTAGAATTAGTGCTGTATTCAAGTTAATAAACAAGGAAGCTTTACAAACGCTTTTTCAGGCGCGTTGTTGGATGAGCGTAATTGTTTAAAAACGAAAAAAGCGTAAAATTTCGATTTTCATAAGAAATAATTATTCGATTACGCTCAAATTTCACACGAATACATCAAATCATAAAATTATGGTTCTGTGAAAAAATTATTACAATCGGATAAAGCATGTAGGTGTTATAAGTCGAAGAAATAAAAAAAATAAACAAAATCGTAAAATTGCAATTATTATGAGAAATAATTTTTTGATTGCGCTCAAATTTCACACGAATATATTAATTCATAAAATTAAGGTTCTGTGATACAATAATTACAATCGGATAAAGCATGTAGGTGTTATAAGTCGAAGAAATTTATTAAAAATCGAAAAAAAATCGTAAAATTGCGATTTTCATGAGAAATAATTTTTCGATTGCACTCAAAAACCTGGCAGTTCTAAGTTCAAAGATTTTGAAGACCCCACAAAATTTTATTGCAATTGGAGTATTGGCTTAGCCGGAATCATGTTAACAAACAGCAAAAAAAAAAAATCCGGATTTTTTGTTCAAGTGTAGTGAAATGGAATCTTCGCTTCGCTCGCTACGCTCATCCAATAAATACATCTAAGAAAATATCATAAAAGTATGAACACAGATAAATGTATGAACAAGTGTATGAGGGCTTAGGAAGTAGGGGGTGTTTATTGGGATAACAACACATTCGAGCCCATCTCTAAGCTATACGACTTTAAGAGATAAGAGACGTAAATGTTTCATGTACACATTTAATTTATGTTAGTCACATTCCACTGATTTATGTGCTAAACCACAAAACACACTTCGTATTAATTGCCAAGTGTTGCGCGAAACCGCTAACACAAACAACATTTTCAGATTGTACCCAATCGAATAATAATATCAACATGGAAGTTTGATTAATCTAGTTTGATGACGAGCACTTCCTATAGTTTCTTTACTTTTCTAAAGTTTCTATTCGCGGTTAAACCTAACCAGGTAGCAGCACGGTCGTATGCCAACATGGCCGTCCGAAGGCAGATAAAAACACGGGCTGCATAGGGAGCAAGTGTGTTTTTCATGCTTTAAAGCATAATATTTTATTGTAAGCGTCAGTTCTGGAAGTATTTCCACTTTTCAGTAGTTGGGTACGATGGGGTAGGACAATCACTACATTTTGTAACCATCATCTGCAAAATAATTAGCAAAATAAGGAATGTTATCTCGTAATTTGAAGACGTGTAAAATCCTATGGGCAATGTGTTTGCAGTAATTTTACCTTGATGGCAATACTGCGAATTTCCCATGATTATTGGCCTTTACTTATAGGCCTATGATAAGTTATTATTTTGTATCCCACATTATTTCCTCCTCCCCCACCCCCCCCCCACCCCCGGAAGTATTTTTTGTGGGTTCCCCCGCGAATAAATTATTAAACTCGATTTGTTATTAAATTTTGTGTTTCGCCACCCCATTGAAACCCCTTATAACCCAAGCCCCACATTTTAAAACCCCCCCCCCCCCCCCCGCAACCCGGCTAAAAGTTTAAAGTTATGTATGAACTTATATATAGGCTACTATTATTAATACGCATAGGTAGTTCTACAATATTGTTAAGTCCTAGAATTGTTTTGTTGTTGTTTTAATTGAGATTATAAATAATATGAATTGAATTGTATTGTATGCGTTTTATTTTTAGCTTCACAGCTATTTTACATCCTACTTACATATATTTTCTATTTATTTAATATCCACTCACGACATTTACTTTTAAACATTCCAATACTTTTGATCCCTCTCAAATCTCTTGATAACTTATTATTATACTGTCTTTATATTATTAAATAAATAATAAAAATGTAGATTTTTGCCCAAAAATTATTAAGTCTAGGCATAATTTGCTGTTCACGGCAGCAGTTGGTACAAATCTCTTGGTATATAGGAATAAGAAATCAAGGTAGGCTAGTTTACATTCAATGCACTGCACAAATTAAAAATATATTATTAGGGACATATATTATTAATAATAAATAATAATTTTAAAAATTCCATATTATATCTATACCCATTATCAAATATACCATTAATGTGATTTGCATAATGGTACTCAGTATCATTGGGTTTAGAATGTTGAACCCAAAGACGGTATACATAGCTCTTAGCCCGCTTTGGCCCTATACCGCCTACAGCACATCATTGTAATAAATTAATTACCATTATATGGTATTGGTATGACGTTTATCGGTTGGTGGTGTCCATGAAACTGATTACAGTTGCGAAAAATGTGTATCAAGGTATAGGAATAGAGCTCCCAAGTAACCCACAGTAATGCACGGAATAATATACACATGCATACTTTTTGTTTCATTACGCATCACTTAAATGTGTATTACTAATTTTATGACCTTTCTTGCTTGCTAAATAATAAACATGATAGAGTAAATTCATTTCTGGAGTTGACCGTGACGCTACAATATTGCATTGGTTTAACATTGAATGCCGCCATGCAGCCGCCCGGTATCTGCCTTGGAGCAGTTCTCCAGTTGACCGCCAGATGTCAGCCACTTTGCTTTTAAACGCGAATAGTTTAGGGGACCAAAAATCAGGACTTGGCCATTTGAGAGAGCATTTATAGCTGCTAATTTAGAGCAAAAACGAACGTACCTTGGAAATCGAATTCTTATTTGTTTATTTTTTCCATGTCATCCCACTGTTGCTTCTATAGTTTAGGGGTGCAAAAATCAGGACTTATCAATTCTGAGAGGGTATTCATAGCTGCTAATTTATAGCCCAGTCATTTTGACTTCTGTAACATGATTGATAACGATCCTCTTGGAAATTGGAAATTTCTTTTAGTTTTTTATTATATTTCACCCTACTGTAGATTATATAGTTTAGGGGTAAAATAACAAGACTAGGCTATTTAGAAAAAAAATTTGTAAAAAACTTTTTTAGACCCATTATTTTGACTTTGTTACATGATTTGAAAACGTTTACTTTTTTCCTACTTTGGAAATCCAATTCTCATTGTTTTATTATTTATATTTCTCCACTGAGATTTACAGTCTAAGGGTGCATAATCAGACATGTCGTTTAGGAGTGCATATTAGTGCTAATTGGAGCCAAGTTTCACTACCCAAAATGATTTTTACAAAAAGTATTTACTCGGTTCCCACTTGGAATTTATTCTAAGGGAAATCAAATTAATTGGTCTATCACAAAAATGGAGGAGTGGAAAAAATTAAAAATAGGGGGCAAAAATGGTGCATATTAGGGGGCAATAAATACTGTTTTTTCGTTTTGATATTCGGTTTGGGAGGGGGGGGGGGGAAGGAAGGGGGCAAGCTTAAGCACACGTTTTCCAGAGTTTTTTTTTTACATGAGGATTTTTATGAAAATGGTTTTGAGTTGTAATTCGCTATTAGAAAGGTCCCCTATTTAAAGGGCCGGGCTCCCCGAAAGTGTACAAGTGCAAAAATTCGGGACTTGGGTTCAAAATTGTGCTTATTGGTGCAAAATTATGCACAGGGTTTTTTGAGTGGAAAATCGCATAAGGGGGATCAGTGTTAACTTAAATAAAATAAATAAATAATTTTTATTTAGATCTATACCCACCCCAGTTATGGGAAATGATTTTCAGTGAGGGACTTTAAATCAAAGCGACCAAGCCAACCCTGCAGGCCCCGACGCAATCGACGAGTGAGCGATAACCAACCAAAGATCGATATTTTTAATAGGAAATATAGCAATCAATGATATGGACAGTGCGAACACCCGCGAATCAACGCCAGAATCAACAAGGCCGATTCAGAACAACTCTGAAATTTATTATGTGCTTCGTTGCTAGAACAGCTCCAAAGTCACCGTTTACAAACTCCTAAGACAAGAACTGATGGACTGAAGTCCAAATCAGAAGTTAAAAAACTTCTGATTTTAGCGGGAATCAAACCCCTGGCCCTTCTGCTTTGGGAAAGCAGATACGCTAACCACAAGACCAACGAGCCACACAATTAGCCTCCCCTTTTTGAAATGGCTGTATCCCCGAAGTATTGGGGTGCAAAATAATTATGCAAAAGATTTTGAGTTAAAATTCGCATAGGGGTCAATCGCGAATATGGGGTCGCGTCTTCGAAAATTTGGGGTGCAAAATTCGGGACTTGGTGGTGAAAAAATTATGCACATGGTTTGGAGACAAAATGTTTCTGGGGGGGGGGGGCAGGTTTACGGACTTCAAAAGTGTGCTAAAATATAGTATGAGTTTGCACATGAAATTCGTTTTTTTTATCGAAAACCATTAAACTTGGCTCAGCCAAAATGAAGTAGTCGGTAAGTTTTTTGTGTTGCTTGTGCAAAAATTGAGATTGGTTGAGCAAAAGTGTGCAAAAAGTGTGCAAAATAAAGCTTAAGTTTCCACATTTAATTCGTTATTGGATGAGGTAGCGAGCGTAGCGAGCGAAGCGAAGATTCCATTTCACTACACTGGAGAAAAAAATCCGGAATGTTTTTTTTTTTTCTTTTTTTTTTTCTTTTTTTTTTTTTTGTATTTTTGTGTGTTTGTTAACACGATTCCGGCTAAACCGATACTCTGATTGCGATGAAATTTTTATGGAGGCCTTCGAAATCTCTGAACTTAGACTGACACGTTTTTGAGCGCAATCGGGAAATTTTTTTCTACTAAAAAAACGCAATTTACGATTTTTTTCGATTTTTTAAAAATTTCTCGACTTATAAACACCTACACGCTTATCCGATTGTAATGATTTTTTCACAGAACCTTAATTTTATGAATAAGATATTCGTGTAAATTTGAGCGTAATCGAAAAATTATTTCTCATGAAATCGAAATTTACGGGTTTTTTCTTTTTAAAACAATTCTTTGACTTATAAACACTACATGCTTTATCCGATTGTAATGATTTTTTTACAGAACCTTAATTTCATGAACTTATATATTCGTGTTAAATTTGAGCGCAATCGAATAATTATTTCTTATGAAAATTGCAATTTTACGATTTTTTTTTTTTTAAATTACGATTAATAAAAAAATTAAGTTAATTTTTTATTTTTTTTAATTTAATTTAAAAAAATATTCGACTAAGTAATGATTTTTTCACAGAACAGCAGAAAATCCGCGTAAACATGGCAGCTCAATGCACCAATACGCTCATCCAACAACGCGGCGGGACTTAAGCGTTTTCCTAGTTTTACGAAAACCATGAACTTGGCTCAGCCAAAATGAAGTTGTCGTAAGTTTTTTGTGTTGCTTGTGCAAAAATCAAAATTGGTTGTGCAAAATTGTGCAAAATGTGTGCAAAAATATGGTATAAGTTTTGACATGAAAATCCATTTTGGTTGTTCTAGCATTAACTTAACTCAGCCAAAACGAAATTGTCGTAACTGTTTTGTGCTGCTTGTGCATAAATCGAATTTGGTTGTGCAAAATTGAGCAAAAAGTGTGCAAAATTCACAGCATATCGTAAGTCAAAATTTCATTGGTGGTTGTGCCAAGTTAATAGACCCAGAAATAAATCTAACAAGAATATAATCAAAAAACCCACAAAGCCTGAAAAAGGCTTAACTGTGGTGTAAAGACAATTTATAAATTATTGGATGAGCGTAGCGAGCGAAGCGAAGATTCCATTTCACTACACTGGAGAAAAAAAATCCGGAATGTTTTTTTTTTTCTTTCTTTTTTTTTGTATTTTTGTGTGTTTGTTAACACGATTCCGGCTAAACCGATACTCCGATTGCGATGAAATTTTATGGAGGCCTTCGAAATCTCTGAACTTAGAACTTCCACGTTTTTGAGCGCAATCGGGAAAATTTTTCTTATAAAAAACGCAATTTTACGATTTTTTTCGATTTTTAAAAAAATTCTTCGACTTATAACACTTACATGCTTTATCCGATTGTAATGATTTTTTAACAGAACCTTAATTTTATGAATTAAGATATTCGTGTGAAATTTGAGCTTAATCGAAACATTATTTCTCATGAAAATCGAAATTTTACGGGTTTTTTTTTTTTAAAACAATTCTTTGACATATAACACTACATGCTTTATCCTATTGTAATATTTTTTTATAAAACCTTAATTTCATGAATTAATATACTCGTGTAAAATTTGAGCGCAATTGAATAATTATTTCTTATGAAAATTGCAATTTTACGATTTTTTTCTTTTTTAAAATTACGTAAAAATTACGATTTATTAAAAAAATTAAGTTAATTTTTAATTTAATTTAATTTAATTTAATTTAAAAAAAATCTTCGAATAAGTAATGATTTTTTCACATAACAACAGAAAATCCGCGTAACTCAATGCAAGTCAATGCACCAATTACGCTCATCCAACAACGCGGCGGGACTTAAGCGTTTTCCTAGTTTAAGATGGTGACAATACAGAGAACGGAACATATAACCAAAATAAACATGAAAAACATGTATTTATAAATACTATGGTTGCATGACATATTCAGTTAATTTGTGAAATCCAAAAAATTACAGAAAAAGAACAAAGAGCTTAGAAAAATAAATAAATAAATCGGAAAACATTGTCAAAAGGTGTCAGAAAGAAGATAAGATTTTAGTTCAGTTTTAATTTTTGAAATGTTAGACAAGGTTTTCAGTGAGGAGGGCATCAAGTTGAACGTAGAAGGAACCGAGTAAGAAAGTGAACGTTGGCCATATTTGTTTTTAAAATTGGGAATTTTGAATGCCCCCGCCACTTTTAGCCTTGTATCCTTGCATGAGTCTAAGCAAAAAAATATCAAATATCAATAAAAACTCAATTTAAAACTCTAATCGTTTATACCTTTTATATCAATTAACTTAAATGCAAATGTTCCCGGGTCCTCAACACAATGCTTCCTCACTCGTCTAGCAACGATTTTGGCGTATTCCTAGTCTAGTTGGCTAAGGCGCCCTTATACCCGGAATGTGGGAGACCTGGGTTCAAACAACGGTCGAGAAGATTTTTAATTTCTAGATTGTATTAAAAAAATTATGGAATGAGTTTTGGGAATGAATACAATAGTATGGAAGCTTTAGCTATTACGAAATACGTGTAAAGTTTGCAAGGTTTTCTCAATCTCCCAGCGTTAGTTTGAAGAACCTTGTGCGTGCAAGATTTGGCACACCATGGTCACCGCCTGACATTAAAAAAATTATTCGAAAAAATATGTTTTTAAGAACAAAACCATAGTAGTTAAATTAGACTGTTAACTTCTAGTAGAAAAGTGACGTAGTTTTATTGAAGTAATTCCATCAATTATCACACAGAGTCGCGCGGAATGTTAAAAGTTCAAATGCCAAAAAAAGAGTTTTTATGTAACCCAGGGATAAGGAGTTAGAGGACCGGACCTCCCTAACGGGGAAACTTCTTTATCGACTCGACCTTCTGCTAAGCCTGAAGCTGCGAGGCTCCAGGGAGATATGTGTAAAATAGACCCACCCACACTGACGGACGCACTCTGGTTGCGCTTGTGTCAGGCAGGCGTTCAACTGTTGCGTCATCTCTTCGGTGAGAACGAGTTGAGACGCCGCCGGAGTGACGTCGTGTGCCGCGCGTCCGTGTGACTGCGACTGCGTAAGTAGTTTGGATAGCTTGTAAGGCAATAAGTATCATAGAGACTACGTATGGCACGCACCTTTAATGCATAAGTCATAACGGTTAGAACCAAACCAGTTGCAGACTCTATAGGCCTACACGTAAGATTTGCTCAAAACAGTGCCGATCCAATTTGATTCGGAAGCGACTTGAAGGAGCAAAGCCGCTTTGACTTACCTAATGTACGCTTGAGAGTGGTTTTGTGATGCTTGCGCATTACACAGCCACAGTGCCCAACTAGTTCGGTCGGTATTTCCTACATTGTTCGCATGTAGACGTCGTCTACTTCGCACGGAGTTGGCTTGCTCGGTTTTAAATCAAAGTCTCCCACTGAAAGTGAGCCAGTGGAATCTTAATTTAGTTTGTTTATTTTAACAAGTGCCTTGAAGCAACCGGTTTGAAGAAAGTGTTTTTTAGTGTGTTTGTGATATGGTCGGATCCCAAAACGATGATCCCAAAACATACTGATCTTATATTTTTATTCAGGCTGCCGAACTTTTTTTTACTCTTTACTTCAAGATCTAGTGTATTTTCTTTCACTTTTCATCTTCCAAGAAGCAGCCCAGACATTTTTACATAAACGCATCTAATGCACAATCCATCCTTATCTTGAGATAACAAGTACGTTGCATTTGTTATAAAGTGTTTGTTAAACGAGAGAGCGACTGTCTCCATTCAACTCAAACGGCGCTTATTCTGTGAGTCTGTGTGTGTCTGTACGTCAAAAATCAGCCGAACCGATTAACAGATTGCGCTGAAATTTTAAACAGACATCCGGTGCGAGTTTACTGAGAACTATTAACAAAATCAGCTAGATCCATTTCGATTTAAACCTACAATAAATAAAAATGTGATTTTTTAAAATATCGATAGCATTTGTTTAGATTTGTCATGTGTAAAAGAGGCACATACTGGGCTTGATCCAGCCTTAGGTGTAGGGGAGGAAAGGAGATGGGTACTCAACACTTGTTTTACTCACCCGTTTAACAACGACTTTGGCGTTTCCCTAGTCTAATTCTATTTTTTCTTATAGCTTTCTGATTTTTCCTGGTTCACGTGTCGTTGATAACGAGTCATCTATGAGATCCAGTACGCGCATTCCTCCATTAGTTTATTGATTTCGAATACAAAATTGTTTTGAACTTCGGGGATTTATTCCACCTGTCAAGATTTGTTTACGCAAATTTGTATACACGTAATCTCAACGTTCAAACAACGTTGATCGCCAAGGTAATTTTGTCAATCGTAAGATGGGTGAACGGTTTGATGGGAATTTCACGAATTGAAATCCATCATTTGATCAACCTTTACCATCTCATTTTATATGAAAGCTGTTACATTACAATTACAGCGCGCTTACGCTGGAATGACTGTCAATTCATTTCATATTGTTTGTGAACTTATTTTGTTTCACTTGTTTTGAATAGGGTGTAAATCACTGTTTTGATATATAATTCTTGGTAACTTTACCTAGATGCACATTATGTGAAAATGGAATAAGTCGGATGCAGTATGCACCGTGGAATCAGTAGAGGGGGGAGGGGGGGGGGGGGTCCCATATACCCAAAGGCTGTCTGTAATGTGTTGCGTTCTGGTGAGAGTAGTTGATACTACTTAGTTTTATTTATCAGCTGTGTTGTAAAAGATGTCCGCATCTGAGGATGAATCTGATGACATGAATGTCAATAAAAATATCAGTCCCATTCACATGCAAATAAAACAGTTTATTTTAAAAGGGGGACAAGTCAAAGACACAAACTATTTTTTAATGTCCAAACTTTAGATAATAAACTTAAAAAGTAAAGAAGTAATTTGAAAATAACATATTCTGCCATGTTATAATTAAAAATTTAAATTTCAGTTCCGTTCAGTAATAAAACCGTACATTTTGAAAAGGGTATAAGTCAGAGACACAAATTATTGTTTGTGGTAAATTTAATGTAGTTGCATTTTTAAATACGTATTCACAAAGATATAAAATAAGTACAGTTTAAAGCAAGTACTACGATTATTTATACTGAGAAATGTCCGAAGTATGTTTTAGTGACTTGCACCCTTTTATTTTGTAGGCGCCGTTATTAATTCTAGCTGGTGCTTGGTGAAAGATGTGCAAATACGTGTTCATGAACAATTTTTCTATAACATTAATACAAAGTTCATAAACGGTCTTGTTTGACAATATCACCGTTCAGTCGTTGTTATGGACCGTCGAGGCAGGCGATTTATATTCCGGGTCGAGTTACAAAGTTATCACTTGGAAGTTAGGTCAATGTCAAGCGGCATCGTGATTCGTGGAACGTGGAACGTTTCCGTAAAGAAGACATGACGTCATAAAACAGTATCCTCAGAACACCTGCCTCTTGCATGCTGGCCACATTTTATATTAAGATGTTGATGTCCATGGTGTCGATTGAACATAATTATGTTAAGGTTATTAAATTATATTTTTACGGTTGTTAGTTTAAAAGCGGAAACCATATTGGGTTGATTGTCAATGTAATATTATATAAATGAATATACCTGTTATCATTTTGTCAATACGATTGCTATTAATATTTTATTCTTTTAAATATTTATTTGGAACAAGTATTTTAATACGATTATATTCCCAGTTTTTACATAAAAACATGGCAAAATATAATATATTTAAGAGGTACTGAAAATAGCATTTTGTGAATAGATGCTACAAAGCGCTATTTATTTCACTTAAAAACAACGGTTTTCCAGTCCCATTTTATTTTATTTTTCATAATAGGATAGTTTGTTTGTACACATTTTATGCATGATATTGACTCAAACCTTGATGACATAATTTCACAGCAATAATATGAAAAATCTTATACACAAGTTTTTGAAGGTGGTCAAAAAATATGATGCTACAAAACGCTATAAAATGACACTTGAAAATGCTATTTACGTACCTCTAATAATATTATGTTCCCAAATGAATTGCTAATTCTTAAAATCTAATAAATATATTATAATAATATAATATCCATGGATTAATGTAATAATAACAAAAACGGTAAATATCACGTCCAAACAAAATGTATGTTTCAGAAAATCGTTTTGTTGTTTCACAGAATGAGGAGTAACAAAATAGCATTATAAAAACGAACACATTGAAACAAAAATAGTTTGTCAAAAAGTTAAGGGAATAAAATATGGGATCCGGCCGTTTGTTTAAAAAAATCTTTAAAAAAAAAACATTTATGTGTTGTGTATAGTATTAAGAATAAAATTCGAGTTTTTTTCATAATTTTTTTTGAAAGTTAGACACTATTTTAAGACTATGGGGCAGGAATGCACTAACTAAGTTGCGAAACTTTGACGTTGATTTTCTCAGAACATTATTTTTTAATACAAACGTACATTTTTCTCAGAAACTATACAAAAGTCTTAAAAGTTTCAGAGCATGTAGATAGATTGAGTCTTAAAACTTTGCCCCTTTCAATAATACAGTTTTTGTATTACTTTTAATTATAATAATTCAAACAAGTGTTAAAGTATTCAAAAAATGTACACTTACTACACAGATTAATTAAATACAATTGAATATAGTTTCCAACTACAGACTCTGTGAAATGAAAGGGGGAAAGTGAAAACAATTAAATTCTAAAACTAAAAAAAAAATTAGAGCTTTAGCTTGCATGGTTATTTTTTAAAAATGTAGGCCTACCTAAGTAATGGCTAATTTAACATATTACGTCAGATACAAAGGGCCGGATTTTATTCATGTTTGTGCGTGATATTTAACAGTAAAGTTATAATTGTCCAAATATAGGCCTATGTCATTAAATTTGGGGTGTCAGTCAAATCAAATAATAAGTTTTGTTTTAGGAAGTGTGAAATATGTCGAATCCCAACGTAAAATACACTCAGTTGTCTCACGTTGTTGTCGTCAATCCGTGTCCAGTCTTCACCAACCAAAGTCCTGGGAACACCCGAGGAAACGCCGGACCGTCGACTTCAGCAACTCCACAACCGAGTACAAGTCAACAGCCAGTAGAAAATAAGTCGATCACTGAAGAACATCAGCCTCTTCACTTGGCTTGTCAAAGATTGGACGATGAGAGTGTATTATCGCTTTTAGAAGAAGGAGCTGGAGTCAATGCGCTAGATGGAAACTTTCTGACACCGTTGGATGTAGTAGGAGAGAATATCCCCAAAACACACAAGTCTCAAATAAACAGGTAGCTTATATTAAGTCAAGTGCTTGCAAATTGTATTATCTTGACGCAACAATATATTATATATATTGTCAGGGTTAATATCTATACATTAGAATAATGCTTCCCAAACTTTTTAGAACCACGACCCATTTTTTTAAAACGACAAACGTTTGAGACTTAATTACTGTATAACTATATGTAGGAACGTGATGATGGTATTGGAGGAGGGGGGCATTTCTAATTAATTAATTTTTCAATCACTTGAATGTATTATTCACATTTCATTTAATTTTACACACACAACTTATATATTTTATCATAAAGAGGAGTGTGGGAATGGTGCCCGAGTTTTTGAGTTCTGTTGATGGCGGTATTTCCGTTCACGTCGATGAGAGCGATTTTCAGTCGCAAGGAGTAGACTATTTGGAGCTTTTGTTTCTCAATTTAATTTGTATTCCTTCCATAGTCGTTAAATTCAACTTCACAATACATTGTGAAATATGTTAAAAGCAGCAGCACCTTCCCAGATTCCGCAGAAATAGTTGAACACTTTTCTTGAGCAAACATACAGAAAAATGTCGTTTTTGCAATTGAAGTTTCTAACGTCGATTAAGTCATGTTTAGACAGGTCCAAACATTTGTAAACGGGCATGAGCCAATCTGATGGAAGTTTACGACTATCAGGGAAATGTTTTTTATGTTTTGTTGTCATCTGGCATAATTTTCGATACTTACACTGTCATCCCCTGTGAAGGCTGCAGCGTTGAGTATGGTTGCAGTGAAACCATGGCGCATTCAAATCAACTTTACACTTTCGAATCACAACATTGCTCTTTTTGCCATCCATAGCCAGAATTACAATTTTAATATTTTTCCATGGTTTAATTGTTTCAAAATAATGACAACATTTTCGGATTTTCAAAACTGTTATTAATGGGCACCTATTGTTGAGTAAGATTGTGATTTTATTTGTTATTATTTGTTTTATTTGTTATTTATTTTTGTACGAATGTGGCATGTTCTGGTTTCAAAGCTATAAAATTGTTTTTTTTTTAAATTTTATTTTATATAACTATTACCATTTCAATGTTACGTCCACAAATTTTAGTAAAGCAGTATTAAAATTAAATTTCTAAATCAAGAATGTATGCTCAAATGCTATTCGTAGTTTTAAATGTAAATGAATTCAGTGGGTTTAGATATGTTTCCCTATTTGTTATGTTGGTACTTGGTTTGTTTCAGTTTCCTTAGCGTGATAAATGCACTGATCGACAAAGGTGGTAAACCTACTTCGAAAAAGGACGCAAAGTATCGCGAAACTCCTGTCCACGTAGCTGTGAAGCTTCAGTGTTCTGAAGGTATCAATAAACTCTTCGGTGTAGGATACAACACTCTTCTGAAAAATAAACATGACCACACCCCATTACATGCAGTGGTCGGTGTGTGCCAAAAGGAGATGTTGGATGTAAGAACGCATTATATTTATTATGTTATACACTACTTGCCTATTAATATTTATTCTATTTCTTCATCTCATACAACGACCATGTATATTATATGATGTTGCCCATATCTAAACAAAAAGAAATCCTTAGGGTGCCCGGTGTAGGGCTCAGAACAGCTTAACCTAGCATTTTTTAGAAACAAAATTGTTCAGAATTTTGATAAATTTGCAAATTTGCAGGTTGTTTTGTCCATCAATAAACATGAATGCTTATGCTTATGTAGAGTGCATTAAGGCATTGTTTTTCTCATGCTAATGATACAATACCGAGTTTGTTAACTCAATGATAAGTATATAATTGTGGAGAAAACTCTTTTGCCAGATGGACTGATGACATTGAATATAAATGGTATGCGAGTCACACCATGGTGAGACAATGGTGAGTTTGTTATGAATGCGCAGAGAAGAGACAAGGTGTCCAATGTATACATGTAATGTGGTTTCCGCTAGGTGTTGGTGTCCCTCTACAAGCCTACCGGACTCGACGCCCAGAACAGATCGGGTGAAACTGCTCTACACGTCGCTGTTAAGAAACAGTGGTTCGAAGGGGGGATAACCCTCCTTGTCAGTGGGGCCGGGATCACAGCTAAGGCGAACAACGATAAAAATGTACTGCATTACTTCCTCGAACAGCAAAATACAAATATAAATAAGGATAACAGAACTATTATTTTGACGGAACTGCTGAAACATAAAGATATTCGTTTGGTAAGACTTATATGCGTTGTTTATTATGCTTTATGTCGTCGCAGTAGTTCTGTGGAATGATTTATTTACATTCACTGTATGAGTGTTTTTCTAAATTTATTTTTTATTTTTATTCTAATTCTCTTCTTTCCCATTTTGGTGTAATGTATGTATGTACATGAATGTAATTGAATTAAATCCAAACCAATTCGATGAAATTAATGTAGCTACATTAAAGTTTGTTGGGCATTTTGGTTGGTTTATTTTGGTGGACACCTATTTTGTGAAAACACCTCTTTACCCAACTAAATTATGTTTGAACAAAGTGTTGCTACCCGTTATATTACAATCCTTTGTTATATCGAGTCAAAATGATGCACCAGTGTAGAAACTACATCTGACATCTTCAGTGTCTGTGACTTGTTACAGTGGCGGAGAAACATGCCAATCATTTGGTGATTTATTTTTTTATTTTTTATTTTGTTCCTTTTATTTTCATTCCCCACCCTTTTTATATTTGATTCATTCATAAAATACATTTAATATCATTTTTATTTGTTAACAAAATTGTTGTGTTTAAATGCATTG
This sequence comes from Sweltsa coloradensis, assembly GCA_024449915.1. Taxonomy (NCBI): domain Eukaryota; kingdom Metazoa; phylum Arthropoda; class Insecta; order Plecoptera; family Chloroperlidae; genus Sweltsa; species Sweltsa coloradensis. Next base: position 16,876 of record JAMZAV010001803.1, read on the forward strand.
TTGTTGTAATGCTACTATTTCAAATATGTACTTAAATGTAGTTTATTGTTGTTTCTGCATCTATGAAATTAGATTTATTTAGTTGTCCTTTGTAAATCAGTTTTTATAACTGAATAGGATAGACGTTACATAAATAATAAATAAATAAATAAATAAATAGTAAAGTCCCGTTGTTGTAAATCTTCTTCTAATGTTAAAATGACCTCAACACACAAGTTGATGGCTCAAGTGGTTCTTGTGTAGTCTTCCTTCTCTTGTCAACTCGTGTTGGTGGAGGAGGTCGACGGCCACATCATGGACTTAGAATAGTTACTGGCGTTGTATTCCATGGCCACATGAAGAGCTTTAGGAGATTTTCATCAACGGGAAGTTTTCAAGTTTTGTTTGTTTTTTTTATATTGTTAATGTTTTGATTTCCTTTTTAAATATGAGTAAGTTGAGAACTGCCAGGAACGTTTGAATTAATATTAAAAAACCACACGGTCAAAAGAAAAATAATGTGTGAGTATTCTATACGTGAAAGCCTAAGGTTAACATACTCATAAATATATATAAGCACCATACTTATTTAAAAAAAAATTGGTTTGTTGGCAACATGACGTGTATAGGCATCTGCCCGGACAGCTGAGGTCCCGGGTTCAATCCTCAGTGGAGGGACTGTTTTAATTTCTGTCTGTTTTACCATCATTAATTTCAATTTCAATATATTTCATATTTTATATATAAGCCTGTAAAATATAAATATTAATTACACTTTATTCATTAGTAGGCCTCACTTAACTTTAATGTATATTCTACTGGACAACTGAAATCAATGTTTTTACTTTTTTTCTAAATGTAGGCTATTCGCTTTATTTTTCAGATAATCAATGAGCGAGATCGCGAAAATATGGTGCCACTGGGTATTGCCATAATAGCCCAAAACACGTACACGAATGTGTTCTCAATAGTTAAAGCTGGAGCTGACTTGACCCTGACATATGGCGCGAATAACGACAACGTTCTCCATTCAGCCGTTGAGGCCCGTCGGCCAAAGATACTCGACGGTTTGTTTAAGCACGACAGACAGTGTATGGATAATTTAAAAGAAGCCACCTTTAATACAAAACAACTAACAGGTGCAACACTCATGCACATCGCAGCGTTTAATGATTCACCAGAATGTGTGGAAATATTAGGCTCAAATGAATGTAGTTTAAAAGCAAAAGCCACCTACATTAAAAAGCAATTTACTGCTCTTCAATTGGCAACTATGAAGGGATATGATGAAGTTGTAAAAATACTTTTAAAATATGACTCCTCACAAGTCAATGTGCCTGATTCTATGGGAATGCTGCCGATCCACTGGGCGTATATTCATCACAGCAGCAAAACCATAAATGTGCTTACAGATGCTGGTTGTGACTTATCGGCAAAGTGTGGTCTTGAAGGAGGTGAATCGAGGACCACGGCAATGGATTTGTTCATTAACAGAGTACCGGGCGCTGTGAACTGTCTAGAGGAGATTCTGGATTCTGCTTGCTTTTTCACTACGGAAGGTATTAAATTAAATTTCAGAACAGGCCTACTGCTGCCCAAAGAAGAGAAGAATTGTAGACAATTGAAGGTTCTCGATGCGTTGGTACAGACGGGCGACCATGTTGATCAGGGAAGACTCTTTACACATCCGGTTGTGGAAACCTTTCTTCGCCTCCAATGGGAGAGAATGAGGAGATTCTATTTTATCCTCATTTTCATATTCTTACTCTTTGTTGTTCCATTTAATATTCTAGTAATTGCAATTTTCTACTGTAATGAGAAACTATCCAACTTTCCATTCTGGTCCTCGATTATGTTAATGGCCATAGGCTTTCTCGTTTACATTTCTCACGAAATATTATATTTTATTTTCAAAACCCGATATTCGAAGTATTATTGTCACTGGACCTTTTCAAAAGAAATGATTTTTTTAAATCTGAAATCATTGGCTTGGGCGGTGAAAATGCTTCTACTTTGCATACTTGTGTTTTACCCTTTCACAAATGTCGAAGGAACATTCTCCCGCGAACTTGCAATGTGCGCCGTTTTACTCCTTTGCTTAGAATTCATGATGCTTATAAGCCGAATCCCTACCTACGGTATTTACATGCTTATGTTCTTTGAAGTCACATCTAACTTTTTTATTATTTTGATTTCTTTTACCTTCCTAATATTGGGTTTTATGACTACATTTCTCGTCGAGTTTCATGGAAAAAAACCATTTGACTCCGTATCTGAAGCATTTCTAAAAACCATTGTCATGATGACATCTGAATTCGACTACAGCCAGTTATTTGATGCCAATAAAGACCATGTTGCAATTGTATTTTCCAAAATTATATTTCTCATGTTTTTACTTATTGTTGTAATCGTCATAATGAACATTGTGTTAGCTAAAGCCATATTGGACGTCAAAAAGTTTTACCGTTTACGACTACATGCAGAGTTTTTGAGTACTTATGAACAACTTCTGTTGTTATACAATCCATTTGTTCAAAGAGTTAATTACATGTTTGGCCCCCGTTTTAACGCATTTATTACCGACACGCCAATAGAATCCACGCTTTTTATAAGATTTGATGAACCAAATCGATTTCATAATAACTTAATGCAGTCTATAATGGAAAGAGCATTTGTTATTTATAAAACAAAACATGACAGTCGTAAGCAAGATGAAGTAACGAAGAATTCGAATGTGAGTTTTAACAAGATCAACACTCAACTAGATGAACTAATGAACAAGTTGAACAAACCGCAAGTTGAAATGAGCAAGTTGATGAAAACTAAGGAAGATAAGATTAACATTCAAATGGATCAACTCATGGAAATGAACAAATTGATGATGGAAACCATTAAATCGCTTTCTAATAAACTGGATGTTAATTCAAAAACAGTTGACTCAATCTCTGATCAGATAAATCTATTATCTGCGACAAAAGATCTTATTGCACAGCAGCAATAAACATATTTAATACAGAATGCTCCACATGAAGATGTATTAGCGTAGTCACTCAACGGTATTAGGATCTTGTACATGAAAGTTTGTAATGTTTGTTGGCCATAAAACAAGATTATTATATAATTATTATTATTAAGTAGTACTTATATACATTTTATGTTTAATACTGCTCTAAGAATAATTGGCCTTCTCAATAAGAAATGTTTAAAATTGTGTACACAAATTATGGGTTACACTACTGTTCTTCTATAAATAATGCATACACTTTGCAACAGATATGAGTGTAAATATAGTTTGATTATTATTATGAGTCGTTTTGATATCTTACTTTATCCATTTATCATACGAAAACATGAGCCTGATGAAAACGTAAACTATCTCGAAGAAACACATCTTGCCTAAATTTGGATTACAACCAATGAATAGGAAAGTTGATAATCAGATCATGGTTGTGATCAACAACATGTACAATCGTTTGCCTATGATTTCGTGTTCTCCGTCAGTATGTTATGGATGAAGAACAATTATCTAGTGTTCACGCATTATCGTAAACACTAAGTAATGGTAAAAAATCAGGACTTAATAATCGTAGATTGTTAAAAAATTAAAATTAAAATTTTGTTTTGTTTTGTTTTGCTATAAAGAGATGCGTCATGAAAACTGGATGGTGCATTAATCTCGTTTTAGTCCGTGAATACAATCAGGCTTGGGTTTTTTTAAAATTTTAAAATTAACTTCCTAGACGACAAGGGAAAATTAAAACAAAGATTAAAATATTTTATATACAAATATCGCTGTTATTTTTTAAGCTCGGTAATTGAGGTTAAGACCTATGTTCCGCAAATAGTACTTTAAATAAATAAAATAAATAAATAAAATGTAGTATTTTCGTGAAAGTTTTAGATATTGGTATTTTTATAAAAGGTGTCAAAATGAATCCAAGGGAAATGACATGATTATTGTAGTATATTGTTGTTTAATAATAATTTTTCGTTGGAAGCTTGGCCAGGGTGCAATTCATGCCCCTCTTCACTCTTCATCTGTGTAACTAGGTAAGTAGCGGATAGGACAATATTGTGAAGGGATGTCCGAGGGCTGATTAAAAATACTCAATCCGTTGCATTCGCGTGTCAAAACCTCGGAAGAAACCTTCAGTCAGGATTGCCGGTCTCGACGGGATTTGATCCCAGGACCTCCCGAATCAGAGTAGTCGCGCCACCACTGTCGGTTATAATGAGAGAATGATGAGAGTGAGGTATATTGTAGTTCACCGACATGAACATTGTACATGGGACATAATACATAGCCTACGCAAAGCAAACACATAAGTAACAAAACATTATGACAAGTACTCAAACACATTATACAAAATATGAATAACAAATGCATTAAGAAATCAATTAAGTGTCATCACCTCAACCAATCACAATTATAAAATTACCTTGTAATCGCGTTTTTGTCATAAATATTCGCCCAAGGCCCGACCCAGGGGTCTTGGGGTTGGTCTCCAGTCTAGCATATTTGTATGATATTATTATAAATGCCAACATTGAACCAAATTACGAAGATCTTATATTGAAGTTACAGCGCTTAATTTTACCCACTTTAATCAAAATTAAAAATTTTCTGCCCCGTTGCAAAAAAAGGCTCCCCGTCTTTGTTTTCACGCAGTGACCGATTTACCCCCATGTTCGATTTTATAAAAATAAAATAAGGGCAACTTTCGTGCTCTAAAAAGCATAAATAAACAAACATATCATGTGAGTGCGTAGAAGTTTTATCCGTGTATTGTTTAGTAGAGTACATTTTTGTTTTTTAATTTTTGAACACCTGGAAAATCAGCTCTTCAGATGACATTGTCTAAACGAAAGCCGTTCAAAATAAATTTATGGGATTTACCCGTGAGCCCCTGATTTGAAGTGAAAACACCGGCTACTCTTTACATGTACCAATAACCATATAACATTTATCATAACAATGAATAATCCAACCACACGAGGAAGTGAATCCGAGATCTTTTGCAATGTTCACAGTTAGTGCGATAGCAAACTGCAATGTCATTAATTTTATTTCATGTATGTTTTCCTCTTGCAATGAATAAAATAGTTTTTCCTAGCAAATGCTTTGCCTTTGTCACAATATTCACCAAACAGACTTACTAACTGCCATCACGAAGTGTGACCTTTAGTCACATGGTCACTATCAGTTATTATATGTAATTGTAAAGTGTGCATTTTCTTGGTTGGTGAGGAATGTCATCTCATAGGCCTATAGGAACTCGTATTTGAGTGAGAAATGTATTTTCAAAAACTTAATTATTGATTTCATTATTTTGTCATTGGTCTAGATCCAGCTCCATGCTTTGAGCAACCTCTATCGATCTCAAGCTTTTATGTCTCCAACTAGGGTTTTATCGCTCGTGACGCGTGTACACGCGCACACTGTGGGCCTGAATGACGCACTCTGGTTTTCCTTGTGCGAGGCAGGCGAGCAGATCTCTTGCGTCATCTCCCCTTTCAGTACGAGTCTAGACATGGAAGGTACAACACAGCACTTCGCGCTTCCTTCTGACGGCGTGAGTAAACACATGTGCTATCAGTTCATTGCTTGTAAGGCAACTTCTATGTGTATTGGATAGAAAGCGCTTTGGTTCTAACCGGTTGCAGACTATACAAGTAGTAATTTGCTCAAAGCGGTTCCTATCCAAATCGCTTGCGAAAGCGAATCCACATTGAGTTACCTGATATCACTTGTTAGTGGTTTGGTGATGAGTGTGCATAGATAGTTGTTAGATTTCCATGTCCAACTACTGGTCTATGTTTCCTCCTCCATTGTTAGCTCGTAGATGGCGTCGGCGTCAAAGGGGTCTTAACTTTGGCATACTTAAAATTAAAATTAAAGTCCCCTAGTGAAAATGAGTAACCGGGACTTTAGTGGGAATTGACTTTCAATGCGAATATATGTATTTTATTATTATTTACATTTTTTAAACATCTGCCCAGTGTGTACCCTGTGTGCATGTCTACCCTAGCGACTAATAAGTGCAATACATTCAATAAGATTCTTAAGATTCTAGTAAAACTATCTGACGTCCCCCCGCCCCATTGCATGTATGGTAGGACATTGGACTGGAAGAGGACTTCTCAATTTGATGCAATTACCATACGTTCTTGCATCACAAAACTTAATCCGCATTGTATATTAGTAATTAGAATTACACAGATGATGGCAACAAATTAAACATAACTACTTAGTTCACTTTGAAGTAAAATGTTACATTATTATTTTAAGAATACTGAGAAGAAGGACCCTATGTGAATGTATTATATTTGGTTGTGATTTTGATTTGTAGCGTCAATCTGCACGAATTGTTAGTGTCAATTTGTTTTACGAGTGTGTACAGCTCAGAGTGAAAACGTGGTCACTATCGCTTTCAATGTTCGTCCGTGCTGGAAGGCTGCCAATGCCAAGGCCAGTCTTTGATAATATTCTCCTCAGCTATTTTTACAGTACGTATACACAACACAAAATAGCTGCAACAACATACGCCGATAAAAACATCGTGTTTATGGTTGGCATGTGTGCTGCAGTGTCGGAGCTTACAAAAAGTTTTCCCCAAGCGTACAATGAGGGGGGGGGGGAGAGCTGCCCCCCACAATTGCGCCGCAAGTGATTTTAAAAACAACAATATTGTTTGCAAATAAGTTTTATTTATTAAATTTTGTTTTTTTGTGTGGAGGATAATGCCCTGAACAATTATTCTTATGGTGCATTTGTGTAAGATTTTGTTGCAAAAATTGTAACGTACTGTTTTGAATGAAATCTTTAGTGGTTGCAAGCATAGAGAATATTTTGAGGGGTTGGGGGATTTTGACGAAATCATACAAAATGTTGGCTAGATGTGAATGCCCGAAAGGAATGCCTATCAGGGCACAAACAGATTTACTAAGCGTGCCCCTCTTAAACGTAAGGAAAAAACTGTCAATCAGGATTTCCGGTAACGAGTTTCGAGCCCTAGACCTCCCGAATCAGGGTCCCATACGATACGCATGAGCTACCGCTGGCTGTTCTTCCAGTTTTACATAACTATCGATAAGGCAACGAATATTCATAAAGGTCACATTGTATTTAGCATACGAGCGTACGAATGATGAAATAACTTCCAAATGTATAATTTACCGGTAGATTGACAATTCGCATTAAAAGTAGGAAAATTCGAAAATGTCTGCATTTTGATTACAACTAAACTGTTTTTCTTGAACCGGTACAAAACTGTAGCAAAACGACGTTATTTGTATCGTCTCTCATACAAAAAAATACAACTAGTAAGATTATAAAATGTAGTAAATATAGGCCTAGAATAATCCACTGCACATAAATCAAAACTGAAATTTTCATTAATTTTGATAAACTGTTTCTAATAAGTCTGTAATGAAGAAATTGTGAGGTAGAACTCCCCCCCCCCCCCCCATAGTAAACTATTTCACTATATTTTTTATGTCGCTATGTTTTCAATCAGCCAACTTGCAAAATCATCTCGTTTTTGACTACACATTGGGTGTTTTAATGTTATAATCATAAATGTGTTGTATTTAAATTTGCTGTTGATATGAATTTTCTTAGATAACGTTGAAAAGTAGAAATTATCTCGACACTACCTGGAAGACTCGTAAATATCTTCTTGCTTAGAGAATAGAGATGATATGCCGTTATCAACTTATCTGTGCTTATCTGATATATTTGCCACTGTTTACTTTTCAGTAAAGAGCATACTTCGCAATACCACAACTCAACTCCTATGACATCAAGGATTGACCCTGGTGCGTTGCATGGGAGAACAACTGAAACACTGAAACAACGCTTGGTCGAGTTAAAGTTTCCTTCAAAATACCTGTTCACGTTATTAGGTAAGTTTCTGAGTGTGACATTACCGTCTTTAGCCAACAATAAATAATTATTATCAGATACCAATAATCACAAATCGATTGAAACTTATGAAAACTATTACCTTCTATATGTTCAGTAATTCTGTCTCTGTTTTAGTAAGTCAGTATATTTTTCTGCATTATCACATGTTTTGCAACATTGAGTGGTATTACGAATAAATTGTCGAATTTCAGTGCCTACTTTATTTTCTCCATCCAAAATATATATTTAGGCCTAGTTATTTAAAAAAATGATTAACGTAGGTAATTTGTGTTTAGTACCTAGGCCTACTAAAGTTGGCTTGAATAAGGTTTAATTGCATATATTATTGTATAATTTGCTTGTTAAATTATAGCTGTGAGTAAAACAGACAGTGCAATTTAACTAGATCGATGTGAGTATTCTTTACAATGTTGTAGTAGTAGACATATTCATTGTATATTTTTTGCGATTTTGGACTCATTTATGTATAGTAGGTGAATTAAAAATAGCGTACCATTAAAAAACAAGTCACATGGGCATGATAGAGATTGATCTCACTTTGAAGATAAGATGAGAAAATAAGAATGCAAATACTTCTGAGGTTGATACAAACCAGATTGCGAAATACGTAAATAGCGCCAAGTAGCGGCATGTCAAAGATATTATTGTTAACTATGTCAACATGGTAAAGAGTCGTTTATTCTCCTAAAGAGGTGATTTATTAGAGTTGTCTACCATCCACGTGTTTCAAAACCAGCTTGGTCAGACCATGGTCAGACTACAAAAGTGCAGTATGATTGAATTATCGTGGCTTAGATTATATGTCACTTTGCTCTGTCTAATGGTTCCCGGACTTGTTTGATATAAGTTACAGTTGGTCATTTATCAGTTATCAGTGTGTATTTCTAATGTATTCCGATGATGCACAACATGTTTTGGAAAACGGAAAATAATGACACTTTCTACTGGTGTTCTATAATAATATGCTGATATGAATAATGTGACTCATAATATGATAGCACTATTTGCATCCAGACGGCTGTGACAATAGCAGATTCAACTGAATTCTTATCAGGGCATTACCTTTCATGAATGTGCTCACAGCTTTCAAATTGTTAGAGTATGCCTAGTGGTTTTAATTTTTTTAGAAACTTTGAACAAAATTCAATATTTTTTTAAAGGTCATTAGGCTATCGTAATCCTTCCGAATTTAGCAGTAAATGATACAATTACGAGCTCAATTATTGCAATTTTACTTTAATTGTATTGTCATGCCCCATTATGTTGTTGCTGTTTTTCAAAACTTTATTTTCTTCGAATAATTTACTAATACCCATTTAGATTTGACTTTTTTTTGCAGCTGTCAACGAATTTTTGTAGACTGGTTACTTTTTTACTTGAAAGTACCAAGTTTAATTCAAAGAACTTGCAAGTTCATAATTTAAAGAGAAACAGGTACATGAATATATTTTCTTTTTTTCACTATTTTGGGGCACTTGACCAAGACTGGATTAGTGTAGTATTCAAGTTGTCCTTCTGTTTTTTTCTTTGTGACAAACACAGTCACAAACCTTGCGTAACCCATCTATAAACGATGCTAATATATAATATTATCTTTTAGCCAAGGTAAAGAAAACACTTTTTGGACTCCACATTTTGTTGCAGTTTAAACAGAAAAAGCCATAATAATAAAACTTATTCTTTTTCAGATGACGTGAAATATGTCTAATCGAGCCCACGTAAAATACACCCAGTTGGCTCAAGTTGTCGTCGTCAAGGACCCTCTCAATCCATGTTCAGTCAGCACCAACCAAAGTCCTGGGAACACCCGAGGAAACGCACGACAACCGACTTCGGCAACTCCACAACCGAGTACAAGTCAACAGCCAGTAGAAAATAAGTCTATCACTGTAGAACATCAGCAGAATCATTGCACTGCTCTTCACTTGGCGTGTCAAAGATTGGACGCTGAGCGTGTAGAGTTTCTTTTAGAAGAAGGTGCTGATGTCAATGCGCTGGATGGAAACTTCCTGACACCATTGGATGTGGTAGGAGAGGATATCCCACCAGAACACACTTCTCCAATTGAAAGGTAGCGTTCATCGTTCCACCTTATATACGTTTCTTATTGTTTGTTATTCACCCAAGCATGTCCACACCAATCATAACATACCGATGGTACCACTCTACCCAGATAAAAAAAATGTATGTATAATTATATGCACCTACATATCAATTACTTAATTAAATATCCTGAACATTTGTCTAATTTTGTTTTACCACTAGCCTAATTTGCTGTTGAAAGGGTATGTGTTTAATTAATTACAAAATTATCAAACACACTTCCAAGTGCATTTAATATTTTGATGCGACAACACTTTTTAATATTCTTCCCCTAACAAACTGGCACCTATTGTTGCCAAGAATGTTGATATAGAGTCTAATAATTGGTCTCTCGAAACAGGGCCCAATTACTATAAACATTGAATGCTATATTGTAAACATTATAACATTAATTATGTAGTGTTGTAAGTGTTTTAATTTGTGCATTATGAATTTTAAGAGCAAATTCTGTTCATTGTTGACAAAATTGTTGATACAATTTCAAAACTGATAAACATGGCTGAGAAAATCTTGGAAATGTTTTGCAAAGTAAAATGAATCATATTCGTGTGATAGAACCCAACTAAAAGATTTTTTTCTACTTGTTTTGTTATTGTTATGTTTTGTTTTGTGTATGTGATTATAGCTTCAATTGCTCTGTTGGAAACACAAAAACTTTCTTTGGACTTACAAGGTGGTGATAAAATTTTGCAATTCTTGTAAATTACAGTTTCTTACTCGTAATCAAATCCCTGAGAACCTATGGCGGGAAACCTACAACAGATAAGGGTGCCAAGTATCGAGAGACTCCCTTGCACATTGCTGTGAGCTTTGCATGTGAAGATAGCAGCGATTGCATAGCTTGCAAAGTGTGTGCTCAATGCGTAGAAGCAGTTCATTTGTTGTGTAAAGCTGGATACGACAAACCATTAAAAAATTATATTCAGGTGAATATATAAAATGTATTTTCCTTTACCTGCGCTCGAACAACATTTTTTACTCTTTAATAATCAAGTCAAACAGTAAAGTTTTACCGTTAAGGGGAGAGGAATTTGGTTTGCTCAAAATAACAAAAGCAAAACATGCCTGTTCTCACTTTTTCAAAAGATTAGCATGTCTTATTGCTCTATGACTTCTGTTTGGGTTAGTTTTGGAACAGCAGTGTTCCGACAGCCATATTATCAATATCATAATTATTTATGTACATGCTTTGTTTTGAATTTATTTGATTGTTTGGTTTCTTTCTGTAAATTTTGTTACATTTGTTTTCGTTTCTTCAATAGAGGGAAATGGTTTGATGTGGAATGAACATAGGGAATATTTTTGTATTTCAAAGATATGCCTTTATATGTGCATAAAATTCATATTCATGTCAAGTACTAAAGGCCTACCCAAAGTGCCCCGATGAGCCCCAATGAATGAATGACAACTGTTTTTTTTTTTGGTAATTGTTCAAATATGTTCTTATTATTATTTGGGTAGGCACAAAATATCACAATGATAAATATTGCAATTTAAAATGTTAATGAGGTTAAGAAAGAGAATAATAGTTAATTAAAATGTAATATTTACAGCCAAAATATGTAAAAGGTGCATCTGAGGATCCGGACAAACAAGTTCATACTGCCTTGCATGCCGCCGTGCTGAAGAAGTGGCTGGCTGGAGTCGGCGCACTGCTCCATTATGAACCTGATATCAATGCCAGGGTATGTACTTGTTTGTGCGTATGTAAGTTTTTGTGTCTAAGTGTATGTAATTAGGAAGTGAAACCCCCTTACAAACATCACTTTTCTGTCCGTTCATCCATTTGTGTATTACATAATAAAAACAAAATACTGCCTCAGAATCCGATGGACATGTTTTTTGTTGACATATTTTCCCTTCATAAAAGATTTTTCAGAATATTTCTGGTGACCCTGGAAGAAAGAAGGCGCACTAGCCTCAGATAAACTTGACGAAAAAACTTGGCACCTCCACCAACAATTAGATTTACACTCGGCAACTCCAAAAAAACTAAAACGCTGGAAATAAATGTATTTTTTGTATCCTTTTTTGGTGATGTGATGGTTGGTCAGTTGTCTACTTCCTTCCGTACCATGCTTGTTTGTAAGTTTTGTATGACACATTAATATTAATAAAAAAATAAGATTTCTTTAGAGATGGTCCCTATAATTGTACCTGTTCTTTGTTAGATACAATTTGTAAACCAAATCTTTATAACAATATCAGTGATTCCCCATTCAAATCACAATCACAATCAACTCTTTATTTTTTAAGCACTACAACCAATGTTCAGATATCTAAGTAACAGAACTGTAACAGTGTTACTCACTTTGGGAGTTTGGTTTGCACATTACTATGTCACCTGGGAATGTTGATTGTTGAATGGTGTATGTAAAGTAACAACCTGTATTTATTTTGCTCAAAGGTGTTGGTGCCTGTGTATAGAGCAAGCGGGGCTAAGGAAAAGCACAGGAGAAGTGAGACCGTACTTCATCTGGCTGTCCACAAACAATGGCCCGAGGGAGTTGATCTGCTACTAAAACATGGAGCCGATCATACATCCAAGGTAAAGGAATGCTAGGCACATTAATAAACCAAAAACAACAATCCTGTTTGCATAACTTGGAGGAAGGAGGGTTAAAGACCCGTCCACCCCCACACTTGCACCTCAGTATGCCTTGAAATTATTAAAAATACCCTAACGTGAATTCATGAACCAGACAAAATCATTATAACATGTTGTTTCTGATTGCACTGTATTTTCGTATCTACGGTACTATGTTTGGTATTTGTAAACCTAATAGTGTACATGCAGTGGATAAGAACAAACAATTACAGAATAATTCATCATATTATTTTTAATTTAATTTACAAATGTGAAATGTTTAACATATTATATATATTTGAATTTTTATATTGAATTAATATTTTCAATTTTTATAAAATTGATCGTTTTGTTGCATTTTGTTTTTAAGAAATCCATTGTTGTGGGGTGTTCCTTCACTTTAATTGGGAAATTTTTATCAGTACAAATCAATAATTTTGCCACTTACAACTTTAGAACTGACTCTCTTTAGGTGTGGAAAAACCTTGCAGAATATAGTCAGTATCTGTCCACTTATTAAACCATTTGAATAATGCAATGTTTTCATTAATATTTCCGTTCCTTAGCTTTCCCAGTACGCCGGTGGTTACACCCCTCTGCATATGGCGAGCCAACGCGTGGATATCCAGTGTACCAACCTGTTGCTGGATGCTGGTGCAGATCCGAACGCCCTGGAAGCTCTAGGGTTGACAGCGTTGGATGTGTTGGGAGAACAGATATCAAGTAAACCCGTAGAATGGTATGTGGCATGGCTTTTAGTGTAAGACCAATGAATGATATGTGATATAATAGTCATAGTAATATTTTGTGCTTGCTGCTTTGTTTATGTTTATGTTGTAAATCCTGACCCTATTGTATTGCACGTGTGGGGCTTTGCCCTGCTGTCAATAAAAATTCTATAGTTGGCCCTAACAATATCCTCACTGAATAAATAAGACAAACTGACATACCGGTAGTACAAGAAACAATCTCGATTCTCGTTACATAGCCTGCTTTATAAATTCTGAGTGTTTTAAAGTAAATTCAGATGGATGATGAGAGTTACCAAAGTGTGTCCCATTAGAAAGCCAATCTTGTGTACTTCCATCCATTCCACTTTAATAACAAAAATGTAACAAGTGGTGGTGTTTCACTTAGAAAGTAAAAATTATGTTATTTATAATTTACAGTAATTTTTTTTTTTTTTTTAGATGCATTTTCATAGTATGGATTTCATGTGGTTGTTAATAATGTAATGTTTGTACTATTTTTAACTGCAAGAACTAAGTGAGGTATGCATTGTTTAAATACGTATGAACTGGTACCTGTATTGAGGTGTTGAGAATTATAGCCTTTTGTAATTCATATGCTTATTATATTGTGTTTCAGTTTATGTATTGGTTTCTTTATCAAATATTACTTCCGTGGATTATGCAATAGCATTTGCAGTTGTGATGCATGTTCAAGGTGTTGCTTTTACTCTGTTTTGTTCCAAATTCCCTTTATCTCGAGTAGAAAGCCCCCAATGTTTGAAGAGACTCCCAGGAAGATGGTGATGACTGATGATGATGACTGATGATGATGATGATCCCATGATGATGCTCCAGAGCCAAAACATCACAAAAATAACAATTTCAATTTGACATTCACAAAATGTAAAAACAAGTGTATTAAATCAAATGCCAAAATTAACATAGAATCAAATGCCATTCATGGATTTAGTTGTTAATTTATTTAGTAGTTTAGTTTCCCTATTTGTCTTATGGTTTGTTTCAGTTTCCTTAGCGTGATGAAAGCACTCATAGTAAAAGACGGAAAACCTACCTCTAAAGTCGACGCCAAGTATCGAGAAACTCCAGTCCACATGGCTGTGAACCTGCAGTGTTCTAAAGGTGTCGAGCTGCTGTTCTATGCTGGATACAAACGACTTCTGGAAAACAAGGCAGGCAACACCCCGCTACATGTAGTTGCCGGTAAACAGTTGGAGGGGCTCTTGAATGTAAGAGTGCTTTATGTTATTGATTAATATTTACTCTATTTGTTCAATAGTCATACAAAGATCATTTTATGTGTTGTTGCCTAGATTTGTACCCGCATTGATGACCATAGGCAATAACATATCTAACATCTCACAGTCTAGTAACTGTATACAATAATTTGTGTTCGGGATCTATACCAATTTATTTTGTATGTTTTCAGACATTTTGAACTAAACTTCCTTATTGTAAAAAATATTCCAACGAGTATTGTGATGTGCAATGATTCTGACTTAGAAATTAATTTTGGTTCTATGTAATGGTTTTTGTTTTAGGTTATATTGTATTCTCCCTGCATGTTGCACCTAGATTTAAAATTTACTTACATAACATATGAATCCTTGGTTTCCCTGGTGCCAGTCTCTGGTTGCTCATTGTTCGCTCGTCGATGGTGTCTGTGCCTACAGGTCGACCCACAGATCGGCTTTAAAATTAATGTCCCCCACTGAAAATCAGTTCTGTGACTGAGTGGGTAGACTCTAAATACGAATGTATTTATTTATTTAGGTACTTTTATAATTTTATGTCAATGATGTTATGCACACATTTTAATAGGTACATAGAGAATTATATAGTATTGTATAAGCATTTGGACGTAAAGTGGAAACAACAATTTTGTATTGAATGGTGTTTTACATTATGTTTGTATCTCCAATCTTGCATTTAAAGAGTACTATTATGTATGCATGAGTACGGTATTAAAATCTAAGCATGTTGTAGCTGAGAGCAGATATTTGTTTCTTTATTAATATAAACACTTCTGCCTATAGCGGGAATCGAACCCTGAACCTCTACATTTGAAGCAGAGATGCTAACCACAAGCCCAACTTTACAACATAATTTTTTTCCAGTCAAACACTTACTAGCAATAGATGTGTTTTGTGCAATATGTGAGAAAGCTTATTGCATGCGCTTTAAGCCTTCACCTACTTTTAAGTTTGGTGTACAAAAATTTGTTGTTTAAATTATTGTGATAATCATTAATTCGTCAAATGTGGTCACAGTCAATGGCATCACCAATGTAACATTGTTCTTCACATATTATGTTTTTGAACAGTTTTGTTCTGATAAAAATTAGCATTAATAATGTACTTATGTGTATCCCCATATAAAAGTTGAACTTCAAGATAACCACAAACATTTCGTAACACTAAATCCTGTATTCGCCACAAGTATTTCATCCTTTCATTACCATCAATCTCAACACCTCATTTCTGTTTATTTGCCTGCCATTTTAGAGTTTCTAACATAGTGTTCTCACCCATGTCTATGATTATGCAGGGCCACTTTGAATTAAAGCCAAGAATAAAATTTTATATATTATTAAGTATGCAACCTAACTCTCATCACCTTCAAATTCTCTTAAAATATTCTGTCATAATGTGTTAGGTTTTAATTTAAGAACTGATTTATTTGAAATTTTTGAAAAGTATACAATGTTTAGGCTGTGTCAATCCTGGTACAATATCTCATAATTGTTTTACTAGGTGTTGGTGTCCCTCTACAAGCCTACTGGCCTGGACACGCAGAACAAACTGGGTGAAACAGCTCTACACATCGCTGTAAAGTCCAAGTGGTTCGAGGGGGTGAAAACCCTCCTTGATAGTGGGGCTGATATCACAGCTAAGACAATAAAAAATAAGACTGTTCTACATCTCTTGCCCAACAAGAGAAACTATGTTATCATGAAGGAACTACTCAAACATAAAGATAGTCATTTGGTAAGATCCACATTGTCCAAAATAATATCCTTGCTTTCTTTATTATTCTTTTTGTTTATTAGTACTTTCGTAAGAACATTTGGTAACGTAGAACCTCTACGTGTTCTTAAATATGAATTATGAACATGTCCTCTGATTCACATTTATCTTGGACAAGGTTGATACAGAATGTTTTTGATTAAGCTGGTGTTAAATTTATTTATTTATTTAACGTCTATCCTATTCAGTTAAAAAAATGATTTACAAATGAGGACAACAGCTAAATAAATTTAATTACAGAAATATTTGAAACGGTAATATTACCATTGTATTAATAACACAATAATGTTGGTAACAAATTCAAAAAGGATATTAAATTAAAATAATTAATTAACAAAACATTAAAAGGAAAAACAAAGAAAGAAATGAAGAAAAAAGGCTGGGCTATCTCCCATGATAGGTTAAAAGTTATCTACCCGGCACCTCCACCATAAGTGATGTTTTTTTCGATAAAATCTTTTTAAATGTAATGTAATATAATGCATCCCAATTTCTTTGATAAAAATAACGTTCATTACATTTTGAATTTGTTTTTGTTTAAAATACAATGCACATCTAGAAACAATTGTTTTTCCGTAATCTTAAGATATTAATATATTATTATGTATACATTGCAAAGCCTATGTCCTATGGCTTACTTAAAAATTAAACACTTTTTTTATGTTGGGGAAAAAATCTCTTGTTGGTGAATACGAAATAAATGTACGTATTTACTCAGAGTGTAATCGAATTCATTGTTCCAGATTGTAAATGAGCGAGACAATTGCAAGCTGTTGCCACTGTTCAGTGCCATAATTGCCAAACACGACAAGTGTGTGTTCTTACTGGTTGATGCTAAGGCCGACTTGACCCTGACACACGGCACCAATAACGTCAACGTTCTCCATTCAGCCGTCCAGGCCCGTCAGTCAAAGATACTCAAGGGCTTGTTCAGGCACGACAAACAGTCTATGGATAATTTAAAAGAAGCCACCGTATCAACAAAACAACTAACAGGTGCAACACCACTGCACATAGCAGCGTTTACTAATTCACCAGAATGTGTGGAGATTTTAGTCACAAATAAATGTAATCTAAGAGCAAAAACCACTTACGAAAACAAGCAATTTACTGCTCTTGAATTGGCAACTATGAAAGGATATGATAAGAGTTGTAAAAATACTTCTAAACTGTGATCCCACACTAGTCAATGAGCCGGATTCGATGGGTATGATGCCGATTCACTGGGCGTGTATTCATCACCACCGCAAAGCCATAAAGGTGATTGCAGATGCTGGTTGTGACTTATCGTCAAAGTGTGTTCACAGAGGTGGTGAATGTAAGAACACAGCTATGGATCTGTTCATCAACAGAGTACCGGGTGCTGTGAACTTACTAGAGGAGATACTTGACTCTGCAATCACTGTCAGTAAGGAACGTATTGAATTTGACTATAGAATACTGTTGCCGGAAGTACAAGGGAATTGTAAACAGTTGAAGGTTCTCGATGCGTTGGTACAGACGGGGGATCAAGTTGATCAGGGAAGGCTCTTTACGCATCCGGTTGTGGAAACCTTTCTATGCCTCCAATGGGAGAGAATAAGGAGATTTTATTATTACCTTATTTTAATATTCTTCTTGTTACTTGTCATTCCATTTAATGTTCTCGTCTTTGCAGTTTTCTATTTCGACGACCCACTGTCGAACTTTCCATTTTGGGCCGTGTATCTGTTTATTATGTTGGCCGTAGGTTTTATCATTTACATTTCTCACGAAATATTTTATTTTATTTTCAGAACTAGATATTCGAAGTATTATTGTCACTGGACCTTCTCAAAAGACATGATTTTATTTATTCTTAAGTCGGTAACTTGGGTGGTGAAAATGCTTCTGCTTTGCATACTTGTGTTTTACCCTTTTACGAATCCAAAAGCAACATTCTCCCGCGAACTTGCAATGTGCGCCGTTTTACTAATTTGCTTAGAATTCATGATGCTTGTAAGCCGAATACCTACCTACGGTATTTACATGCTCATGTTCTTTGAAGTCACATCTAACTTCTTTGTAATTTTGTTTTCTTTTACCTTTCTAATCTTGGGTTTTATGACCACATTTCTCGTAGAGTTTCATGGAGAAAAACCATTTGACTCCGTATCTGAAGCATTTCTAAAAACCATTGTCATGATGACATCTGAATTCGACTACAGTCAGTTATTCGACGACAATAAAGACTCCATTGCAATCGCATTTTCCAAAGTTATATTTCTCATGTTTTTACTTATTGTTGTAATTGTCATAATGAACATTGTGCTAGCTAAAGCCATATTGGACGTTAAAAAGGTTGACCGATTACGAAAACAGGCAGAGTTTTTGAGTACTTACGAACAACTTCTGTTGTTTTCCAATATATTTCTACTGCGTTTAAGTAACATGTTTAGTCCCCGTTGTAGCGCGTTTATCACCAACACGGCAATAGAATCCACGCTCTTTATACGATTTGATGAACCAAATCGATTTCATAATAACTTGATGCAGTCTATAATGGAAAGGGCATACATAGTTAATAAAACAAGACACGAATGTCCGAAGGAAGATGAATCTGTTAAGAATTCTAGTGGGGAGTTACATAAGATAAACACTCAACTAGATAAACTCATGGAAATTAACAAGGCAATGATGGAAACAATCTCATCACTGTCTTCTAAACTGGATGTTTATTCACAAAAAGTTGACAAACTCTGATCAGATAAATCAACTATCTGCGTCACTATAGATACTATGTCATGAGGATGCACCACTCGACAGCGTATTTTGTATGCACATACCGGTAATCATGTAGACCAACTACGAGCCCAATCTACTCCGTTAGGTTGTTAACAATTACATGGAATTACTTAAAACTTGTTATATCAATAATTTACAATACAAATTTACAAATATTGTAATGCCTAGGGCTCACTGAAAATCATATTTTGTTACAAATTGGATAAGCAATAATAAAAGTTTATTGTAGCTATTTGCATTATTCCAGTAATAATAATTATTATATCATTATAAGTATAACAATTATAGTTAAGGAAAATAAAGATACAATATGATTAATTAATCAACTATATGATTAATTAATCACGAAAGTTTTGACATAGTATTATGTGAATACATCATTATTTCGATTAATTGAAGCAGTATTCACATAATTTTATGTTTAACACATGCTTTCAGAATAATTGATATATCTGGTCTAAGCTATGTGATTATATTGTTGACACCTAATATGTGTTCCATTTCTGTTTTTCGATGCTTTCACCGTAAGTTTGCATTTAAATACTTATATGCAAGTGTTTACATAACTTTTGTATTATTATGAGGTGTTTTGATATCTAATACCCTTGTCCAAGCGTTATACGGATCTCACAAACACGCTTATTCCGTACGCCACAGAAACTATCATATATTGCCCAAATTTAAATTATAGCTTAATGAATGGCGAATGATAATAAATGAAGAGCCAACGAACATTTTTATAATCAATCCATCTCCGAATAAATTCGTCCGTTCATTGAAAATATTTTGAAAATTGTTAACTGGCAATCATATTGATAATATTATAATATGTAATATACATATAATCAATCGCCCATCGCACACCTGTATCCCTCAAACTTTAATTTAAATATAATTTTGATACGATTCCCTTACTTCATCTAAGTACCTTTTATTTTTTATCCATACACAGTTATTTTGATTTTGGTGGTTATGCATTACATACTATGATGGTACTTCACCTTTGATTGTATGATTAGATGTGAAATCTATTGTTTTATATTTTCCCGTATGATTATGCCTATACCACTTTGTTCAACCCTGTAGTTGTTAGAGATTATGAACTTGTGTTGTCATGGGACAGATAAACTATAAGTACTATATATTGAACTGCTACTAATACTAACTACTACCTGTTCTACGACTAATACTACTACTACTACTATTACTAATCCAGATGAAAAATTCGTTATTAGTTTTTCTGTATCTTCGTGTTCGTAATTAACTCACTGAATTACAATCGTTGCGTCTGATTAGGTACGAGTTTTCTGTGTGGATAGTACAGATGAAGATAACATAACAGATAACAGTGTTCACGCATTATCGTAAATTATGATGTGACACTTCATGCTGCCTTTGGGGGATGGTGGAAGGTGCCGGTCCAGGATGTATATAGTTATTGGTGGAGGTGTCGGTGCCCAAGAATATTCTGATTGGTGGAGGTGCTGGTCCAATATGTATATAGTTATTAGTGGAGGTGCCGGTCCTCACGATTTTAAATATTTTATAGTTTGAAAAAAATTCAATTCGATAATATTAAATTAATAAGGACAAAATTATAGATTTTTCACAAGTAAAACTAAATATCGATTTTCACATGCAGTATTATAAGGCTGTCTTTCCCAAACCGAATCCGACCCGACTGTCAAAACCTCTAAGCGCACAGTCCTACTGTAATTCAATCGTAAACCAAAAGTTCTGTCTCTGACTATTTAATCTTCTGGGTTTCTTCATGAGCTTTGTTTTCTTGCGCCGACTCCAACCGTTCCCCCAGCGCCTTGCGCATGCGCCGAATGATCGCGCGAGCTCGTGGATCCCCCAGCGCTCGGCCAATAGCAACAGCAGGGACGAGACGATGCTTGTAGACAGCACCACTAGGATGGGAATCACAGAGTCCAGCGAGACACTCGTCCAGAGGACACTGGTTGTCGCTCGAGGCATCTTCACCTGGAAGTTTCGCCCCAAGATCCCGCTCTCGCGTAGATCCATCAGCCTGGAAGATAAGAATAATATACACGGCCGTTTTGCGTTGATAGATGAGCGTTTTCGTTTTCTGCATATCTCTTTATACTAGAAAAATTAATAATATTGTGCGAATTTATTGAATTTTTTTTATTGCACTCGGTTCAATATGGCATATCTTAATTGAGAGATATCGAGCGTCATCTGAAAATGTCATCAAGATAAGAGTAGCCGTTTGTACTTGGAGAATTAACACACAAGAAAAAATATGTACGAAATCATAAACAAAACCGGTAACTGAGCTATTTTACTCGAAGTAGTCAAATAGTTGTATTCGCTTCATTCGATTTGCTCACTAGCTCTTTCGAAAGATTATATTGTTACTCATAATAACGTAAGTGAAATAAATCGTACAAATTAAACTGATTGATGAAAAAACAAACGTATAATATCACAGTTAATTGCATGTTATTGCTCACTTTACTGTCAGAAGTCCACGAAGAGAACATTGGAAATTTTAAATGTAATTCTAGGTTAGTCAAAGAATTCTCACATGTAACGTATACACACACACGATAACACTAATCAGTCTCCCTTTCGAATCTTGAATATAAGTAAGCCAGTTGCTGGTCATTAATTGAAAACAATGCTTTCCAATTTCGTTATACATAATCTCAAAGTAATGGTTTTCTCCACTGTACTTATTACTAATGGATTTTTTTCTTGAACTGCCGTTCATGACGTATATTTAATATAGGTCATAAAAGTCAGATTGTGTATGATTAACTGCCACAAAGAAAGTGCTATCGCCCAGTATTGATTTTCTGCACTTTGCACTTGGTAGCATTACAAAATAAGTCAAATATTGATTTTTATTCTATCCTATAGCTAAAGTGACGCGTGTACTACACTACTGAAGAGAAATAGGTAGTTATATTTTGTTTTTAAATCTGATTTCATACCTGTTATTCTCACGAATTAGGAAAAAATAACTTTTATAATTTCACTAATCTTTTTCCTTTTTATCTTTCGAATCAGCCGTCTTCACATTTTTAACATCCATCGGTCCTGCCAAATTGAGAATAAAACATCGCTCTTACCAAGATAACAATCTATAGTTGATTTCTTATTAACTACTTTTACGATATTTGAGATTTCGTGTGCAATTTTACGTCTGTTTGTTAGCTAACTTCGGGACAAACGGCTACTTCGATTTCGATGAAGTTTTCAGGTAACTTTCTACATCTCAGACTAGACAAGCCATGTTTTTCATCACATTCAATATTTGTATTATTGCAGAAAGATAGACCATATATAAATTAACATGACTAAGAAGCATTCGTGTAGCGTCTTAGTGCAATATATTATATTGACTTAACCTGCAGTGTTGGCGCGCGACTCTGATTCGGGAGGTCTCGGATTCAAATCTCGTCAAGACCGGCAATCCTGACTGAATACTTTTTTGTAGGTTTTCCTCAGTCGTTAATGCGAATGCGAAGGATTGAGTTCTCTAAAATAGCCCTCGGACATCGCTTCACAATCGTCCTATCTTCAACAAATCTATAGTTACCTGAAGAGGGGCATTAATTGCACCATGGGTAGGCTTCGCACTAAAATGATTTTTTTTCAATTATTAGTGTAATATTATTATATTTTATATTTTATTCATGACTGACGATGAAATTATTTTTGAATTTGAATTCGCACATTAAATAAATAAATTCGTATTTAGAGTCTACCCACTCAGTCATATAGCTGATTTTCAGTGGGGGACAGTAAACCAAAGCGACCAAGCCAACCCTGTAGGTCCCGACGCAATCAACGAGTGAGCGATAACCAACCAAAGATCGATATGTTTTAATAGGAAATCTATAGCAATCAGCAATCTTACATGTGGTTGACGAGCCCTATGTACGGGCTGTCTGTTTGAAACGGGAGTGTCATGATGATTTCGATGGACTTGTAGGGTAGCTTTACCACCTCACACGGGGCCTCGTTGATGGCCGTCGCCGAGTCCACCTCCATGGCCATCAGCGCGAACTTGCGCGCGCACACACTGTTGATGCCCTCGGTCACGGTGGTCGGGTAGTTCCGTGGGTCGTCGGTCATCACCCTGTCGTAGAGGCGACCGTATATGTTCTTCGTGCCTATTTGGGCCTGGAAGATAAAAATGTTTGTGAATTATTTCAAATTAAAGACTCTTAAACATTTCGAGAATTCACAATGATTGTATTGGATTTAAAAAATACGGTTATCAGATAATTGATAACACATTGTTTGTAGGCCTACTTTGTAAACAAAACATATTCATTGTTCAAATTTTATTTTGGCACTTGGTAAGCTGTTTCCAGTATTGGTAAAATATTGTAATATACTAAATTTGAGGTTTAAGCTGAAACATTATAAGATATTTTGTTGTTATGTTGAATTTGATTTTTCATTCACCCAACGTTTTAACTCTCTAAAAACATGTTCTCCTCGACGTCTGCGTGGCAGTCCAGGTTAGTGGAGGAACCTATATTGTGACTGTCAAGGTTACACCGTCCTTTGGGATGGGACGTAAAACCGTTGGACCCCTTGGTACTTTTCGAAAGCAGTAGACCTAGGCTACGTGCCGGTACCGGGTTTCCCCTCCTCCCTTCTTCATCATCATGCGTCGTTGATAATCATCAGTTGTTAATACTGGTCACTGTAAAATGTCATACTATGCTGTATGTGGCTAATTCATGAATACCTTTTTTAAATGTAAGCTACAGCCTATCTCTAGGCCTACCTGAACGTAGATATGTAGGGCGGAGTTGTTTTCCACCCCATAGATGTAGGTTCCGTCCTTAATGAGACCCTCGAGGTCTGTGAACGGGAGGTAGTCGCTCTCGCTGGAGAGAGAGGCGATGAGGGAAGCGGAGTAGGCGCACATCAGTATCATCGCTGGGACGTAGACGCAGGTGTAGACGATACGACAAGGACCTGACTCGGGAGTTTCCTCGTGACCTTTAGGACAACACCACACAACATCGGACATGACTAGAGAGGCGATGAGGTAAATAAATAAATAAATAAATTGTATTTAGAGTCTACCCACTCAGTTATATAACTGATTTTCAGTGGGGGACAGTAAATCAAAGCGACCAAGCCAACCCTGTAGGCTCTGACGCAGTCGATGAGTGAGCGATAACCAACCAAAGATTGATATTTTATAATGGGAAATATAGCAATCAGTGGTATGGACAGTGCGAACACTCGCGAATCAACGCCAGAATCAACAAGGCCGATTCAGAACAACTTTGAATTTATTATGTGCTTCGCTGCTATAGGACGACTCCAAAGTCACCGTTTACAAATACCTAATACAAGAAATGATGGACTTAGATCCATAACAGAAGTTAAAAAACTTCTGACTTTGCCGGGAATCGAACCCTGGACCTTCTACATAGGAAGCAGGTAGGCTAACAACAAGACCAACGAGCCACACAGGCGGAGTAGGTACACAGCAGTACTGAGATGGATTTTTCAATTTCTGGATTGATTTCCATATAATCAATTACACCTGCGGGAGTGTTTCCAGATTAATGAAATTGAGGAATCAACCTACCTTGCTGGCAGAATGCGCCCACCACGTAATGGAAAGAGTCGTACATCGAGTACAAGTAGGGCCCGCGCTTCTCCAGGCGCCAAGAGCGCCCCAGTCGGTAGCTCGTCGCGAGCGAGATGCTCAGAACAAAGATGGCCGCCGCCACCGCCTTCCAAAGATTGCTGCTGAACGGTTCCAAGAAGTCGCTCCAGTTCAGACGTTGATTCTGGCTCGGTTTCTTGATGTATACGCGGTAACTAAAACAGAAAATCTGATGTCAATTGTGTGCTAAACTTATTGTGGTGCGCTGAGCTTGGCCCAACTAAAATGCACGCACTCAGGTTACGAACGGTTGGAAATATCACTACCAAATTTTGCGTAAGGCTAAATCATGGGTCTTCCTTCCCTTCCTCCCCTATTGGCTAGAGTGGCGCATTATATCTTTACATTTGACGCGCTCGTATAGCAACTAAACTCAAAACCCTATTATTTAAACTATATAATATATTAATCAACTCAAATGCAAATGTTCCCGGGTACTCAACACATGCTCGCTCACTCGACTTACCTTGGCATTTTCCTGGTAGGGTACCTTTCTATTGATATCCACTTTTGGTTGCCAAGAATTAGCCTTAAAAATCATTGCGAGAAATAAGTCAAAAACGTGAAAAAATGGAACATACAAAACACGAATTTTGATTCAGAAAATTCCCATCAAACCGTTTATCTTACAAATAATCAATTTAACCTGCCCATTTACATGATTTAAACGTTGAATCAATCCAGTAAAAAACTTCGGTTACAAAATCTGTCAACTTAATGTAAACTTAACTGTTAACTTAATAAATTTCCGAAGTTCACAACATTGAATTAATAACGAATATTTCACTACATTTGTATTCAAAATCAATTGATTGAAGAATTCGCGAACTGGATCTCATAGATAGATCATTTTTTAACGTTTGTGTGAAATATGATACCTGTGGCGATGTTAAAACCGTTTAAGCGGGAAAAAAGTGTCGTTTTTTGGTGGAGGTGCCGGGTCGATGAAATTCCCCTTTGAGTTCCCGCTCCCCGTTTCTTGGGTTCACCTTGTTAAAGGGTAAATCGGGGTTGTTTTTTTTGCGTGAGACACGACACATGCACAGGCGGACGCACCGCAAAGATATGCATAGTGAAGCTTCGCTTTCTGATGAGGTTTGTTTATTTGTTTATTTGTGGCTACATTACAACAGGACGCAATGTCCCAAAAGTGCAATTTAACAAATATTACATAGGGTAACAAAACAATACAAAATATTACTATACAGTGCAATATAAAATTAGTTACATAAAGATGAATATAAATATAATATAAACATGAATGTATGAGTGGAGTTGTATGCATGTTTGAGTGTATGATTGTGTTAGTGAGTGTGTGTGTAAATATAAATTGTGAGTGCATGAAGGAGTGACTGAAGACATTAGTGAAGCTAATTATCGGTTATTTCTTTTATTTGATGACGAAATTGATGTGTAAATCTAAATTAGGCCTGTTCAATGGCAAAATATTGAACCTTATCAGACAGTAACACTTGTGCGACTGGGCGGAACATGTAACAAGACTAGGAAACTAGGAGACAGCTTACTATGTCTTGTAAAGCTGAGCTGAAGCATCTAGTCCGATCCTCTGTAGAGAGTTGATTGAGTAGCAGTCGACAGCGACGTGTACTTGACCGGACATGATTCTCCCAATCATTCCTGTCCAATTCCCGTCCTTCGACATCTTCCCTTGGGATTTGTCTTCTTGTACGATGAAATCAGTCCTGAAAAAACACAAACGGGGTTTATAAGTAGTTACGGCTCTTGTCCAATATCAGTGAAATAAAATGTTGTTTGTGTTACATTGCAGTTGAATGTTCTCCATTGAAAACTTCGGGATTCATTATTGCGATAAATAATTT
Source organism: Sweltsa coloradensis (assembly GCA_024449915.1). Taxonomy (NCBI): domain Eukaryota; kingdom Metazoa; phylum Arthropoda; class Insecta; order Plecoptera; family Chloroperlidae; genus Sweltsa; species Sweltsa coloradensis. The sequence goes on from JAMZAV010001803.1 coordinate 43,525, forward strand.
CAGATATACTAGGCCGCTTCGCGAACGCTTTTTTAGTCGCGTTGATGGATGAGCTTTTTTTAAAGTTTTAAGTATGCGTGGGATCTCCTTTCTTTTTCAAGTTTCATTGCAAAATCATTTTTGTTATTAAATTAGGATAATTTTTATAAAGAAAAACTAATTGCTATGATAATTAGAATGTCAAATATCTGTAGGCCTGAAGATTGCTTTATGAACGCATTGTAGGTGATTGTTGTCAAGTTTCTATAGTAACTTGTTAATAATTGTTATACAGCTCAAAAAACTCATATTAAAACCTTTATATTTATGGATTCTGGATAACTTTTTTAACTTTTTCTTTCCAACGGTACTACAACACCACAACTTTAATGTCCATGTAAAATATGAACGTTATAGCCCCAACCGTTTGGTCAGAATCGGCCGAAATGTCACGAAAATACCGCACTAAAATTAAAAAATCGTAAAAGTACGATATTCATGAGAAATATTTCTTCGATTGTACCCAAAAACGTGGCAGGTCTAAGTTCAGAAATTTCGAAGGTCCCCTCCAATTTTCATCAAGATCGCATATGCCGTTTGCCCGGTAGAGAGCGAACAAAAAAACAAACAAAAAAAAACACCAGAGCTAAATTTTTCGGGGGTCAGTGAAATTGAAGTCTTCGCTTCGCTCATCCAATTATAATAAATACATTTTAAAATAATGAAACCACTAAAGGAAAATTTATTTTACAGGACGAAATGCTATTCAATATTAATAAGATATTTGTAGATTTGAGTACTTACGTAAAATTCATGGATTGCTCCAAGTGTTTCCATATAGTTCCAATCGTACCACCAACTTCGACACCTTTCTCACTGCGACTAAGAATCGTGAACGGTGCATGCTGAAACACATATAGTTGAATTGCTTTCACCACATAATATTATATTCTTTCAAAACAGAAATAATTCACAATATCCCTCTTTAACAATGGAATATCACAAGCATAGGGAGTGAAGCTACTCATTACATAGATTGTCGAAGTTACACACTAATTCAATCTTATCAAGCATCGGACTCTATTGATGGAGGTGCCGAATACACAACACCCCTTTGGAAAGGTAAGCCGCTCTTCCTGATCCTAAGAGTCAACAAAAACATTCTGTATCACGTTTATTAAATTGTAAAAATCCTTGTTAAAACAAATTTAAAGGCACAGAAAATTGAAAAGCATAGTCGCATAGATTAACAATTCAGAGTCTTCTGGCTCCAACCGTTTGGCACTAAGACCTTTCTCTGTGAGTTATGTTTTGTGCTCAATTCCAGTCGGGAAGTTTTTTTAATTTTCTAAAATGCAGCTATGTAAAAATGTAGTAAATGAAATTGAATCCTGGCACTATAAGAACACCAAAACAAATTTTTCAAATTTTTCTGATCGGTCACCCGGCAAATATTGCATCTTCAAAATAGTTTTAAATTGCTTTTGCATTTAGCACATCGTTCAACGTAGATATTTGTGTTTCTGTGCCATTAATGTTTGGCTGTTTTTCTTCAGTTTAACAAAGAGAAAACATAGAATTTTACTTTTTTGGTATGTTCTACGAATTTTTTAGATAACCGGTATTTTTTGTCAATTTGTCCCGAAAAACGAAAAAATTCGCAGGGGACACGGATCCGAAAAATCCTATGTTTTCTCTTTGTTAAACCGAAGAAAAACGGTCTGTCACAAAAACACAACTATCTACGTTGAACGATATGCTAGATGCAATTGCAATTTGATACTATTTTGAAGATGCAATATTTCCCGGGTGCCCGATCAGAAAAATTTGAAAAAATTGTTTTGGAGTTCTTATGGTGCCAGGCATAAATTTCATTTACTGTATTTTTACAAAGTTGTATATTTTATGGAAAAACAGGGTGTAACAGCCCCCTCATCAACGATTCAGCCGAGGTCGTTTAACTATTTCCCACTCGAACACCAAAGTTAAGCAACCTTCGGGCGTGGTCAGGGGTAGAGTGAGTGACCGCTCTACCCTGAAACTCACGTATATCGCTGGTTAGAGCTAGTGTAACGGCTTCGTTCTCCTCAACGTCTGCACGGCAGTCCGGGTTAGTAGGAGAACCTATATGACTGTCAAGGTTACACCGTCCATTCGGATTTGACGTTAAGCCGTTGGTCCCCTTAGTACTTGTCGTAAGGAGTAGGCAACGTACCGGTACCGGGTTTCCCTCCTCTTCATCTATCACCACTCATCGTCTCGAATAGCCAAAGTGCATTAATATGAGACGTTTAGCAATATCCAAGCAATCAATCAGCCTCTTAATACTCACCTCCCTAACGACCGCAGGTATAACCAGGCCGTGCAGGTTGTTTCGTCTGTAGTAGAGGGGGTCCGGTGATAGCTGAACGCCCTCGCGTAGCGTCCACATGCCGTAGACGTCTGTGTATAGGGGGGATCCCTCCTTCACCCGGTAGACCTCCTCGATGATGACGTCAGCTCCGCGTCGCGTGGCCACGAAGAACTGACAGTTAAAGGGGAAGTTGACGCCAGTGAAGTAGTCGGTGAGGTTCACGGCGCGTTTGTTGAAGAGGAGCCAGAGTGGGCGCTCAAACTTTGGAAGATGACTAACCTATCGATAATAATTAAAACATTTTATTTACCAGTTAAATGGGGACGACGTCTGTAGTAGTCATGTTCATTTACTCCGGGGATGATTATAGTCGTCATGATTCTTGTCATGGTATTATCTTGTGAATACTTTTCTCTACATGTATAAACAAATTGTGTAGTTTTATATGACCATTTTAGCAGTGTCAAGAACATGGTACGCATTTCTCACATCTTTTAGCATTATTTTGTGTTTAGCTAACTCAATACTCATTGCCACTTACGCACACACAACACCCAGTTCACCGAGTATTTTTTTCCCTACATTAATGCTTCTCCTACCTTTAGAGCTTCTATATAATATATACCAAAATCAAAAAGAAATTCCACCAAAACTATTTTTGACATGTTTTTTTAAATATGGCTTAACACCTTAGTTCCGATAGACATTATCATACGTAAAAGAAAAGAGTAAAAAATAGTTTACTCATTGATTCCAAACATCCAAAAGTTGCGCGATTGAAGATGTGTTAAGCAAAATATGTGCACTCAATATAATTACTCATTACTTACGTTTAGTGAGATAAAATAAGATTGCATTAATAGATCATAAGAAGTCACTTGATCGATGGTAATGTTGTTTTGCAATACCAGCACCATGCTGATTGGATGAGCGTAGCGAGCGTAGCGAGCGAAGCGAAGATTCCATTTCACTACACTGGAGAAAAAAATCCGGAATGTTTTTTTTTTTTTTCTTTCTTTTTTTTTTTTTTTTGTATTTTTGTGTGTCTGTGAACACGATTCCGGCTAAACCAATACTCCAATTGCGATGAAATTTTATGGAGGTCTATGAAATCTCTGAACGAAGAACTGCACGGAGGGAAAAATTGATCAAAAAATTATTTCTCATGAAAATCGCAATTTTACGATTTTTTTTCGATTTTTAAAAAAATTCTTCGACTTATAACATCTACATGCTTTATCCGATTGTAACGATTTTTTCACAGAACCTTAATTTTATGAATTAATATATTCGTGTGAAATTTGAGCGCAATCGAAAAATTATTTCTTATGAAAATCGCAATTTTACGATTTTTAAATTTTTTTAAAACATTCTTCGACTTATAACACCTAGGCCTACATGCTTTATCCGATTGTAATGATTTTTTCACAGAACCTTAATTTTATGAATTTATATATTCGTGTGAAATTTGAGCGGAATCGAAAAATCATTTCTCATGATAATCGCAATTTTACGATTTTTTTAAATTTTTAACATTTCTTCGAGGAATAAAACCAACATGCTTTATCCGATTGTAATGATTTTTTCACAGAACTTTAATTTTATAAATTAATATATTCGTGTGAAATTTGAGCGTAATCGAAAAATTATCTATTAAAAAAATCGCAATTTTACGCTTTTTTCGTTTAAAAAAAAATTACGCTCATCCATCAACGCGGCGGGACTTAAGCGTTTTCCTAGTTATAATATATAAACTCATATTGAATTAAAGAATTAAGAAACTAAGATTGAAATTAAAATTGGAACCAGATAAATGTATTACGTATTATGTATGATGTAGGATGTATGTTTACTTACCTCCTCTAACATCGTCTTCACTTCTTCATCGGCGTCACGTAAAACATTCATTTGGAGGTTACAATGCCATTCTTTGAACTTCTCTGGAGGCAGCATCGTCATTTGCATTTTGACTCGAGACTCGATACGACGCATCTCCATCATGCGGGCATGCTCTTCGTGAATGCCTGAATTGATATTAGTATGTTGTTACTTAACATGTATGGGCTCGACCAACTTTATTTAAATTGTTGTAAAATGTCCATTTAAAACAGTATTGTCGCAAATTAAGAGAATTTCACATATTTTTTTTAATTTCTCGTACGAAACCTGCCGATGGTGCATTACAGTCTCCGGGGTCTATTTACTAAAAGTGACAGCGACAGTAAGAGCGACAATAGTCGACCGAAACGACAACTTTGGTGAGAAGAGCAAGTGAGAACTGCCAGCTCGAATGTTATATATTAAATAGTTATTACTTACATTTGCTGTATACAGTTGTATATTATTTTTATAGCAGACGCCTTTAAAAATGTTAAATGTTTAATTGTTTGACAATACACAGCGTCCAATCTTATAAAGCTGCAGCCAGATGCATGACTATTGTCACTATAGTCACTCCAAGTTACAAGAAAAAAATAAAAGTAACTTTTGAGAATTAAGACGTCTCAACTTTTCTTCTCGTTCTTTATGTTTTAAATGCATGTTTGGTATAAATATACTGTGTGTTTTCTTAACAGCAAAATGAGTGAGTGAGTGAGTGAGTGTGAATGAGTGAGTGAGTGCGTGAATGAGTGAGTGGGTGAGTGAGTGAGTGAGTGAGTGAGTGAGTGAGTGAGTGAGTGAGTGAGTGAGTGAGTGAGTGAGTGAGTGAGTGAGTGAGTGAGTGAGTGAGTGAGTGAGTGAGTGAGTGAGTGAATGAATGAGCATTGAAAAGAAAACATCCTCATTTATGCTTTGTGAGGTTAAATCGCCCCTTCTAATTTTTAAAATATAATTGTCTAAATACGTATTTTGGCCACATACAAACATTTTAGACAACGTTTTGTCACCATATGATAATGTGGCGATTATAACTGTTAAAAATGTAAGCAAAAATTGTATTACTTACGTCCATTTGAAACCAGTTTAGTTTTGAGGACAATCAAACACTCCAGATTATACCAATATTGAAATTCTGATATTATTTGTGCAGTTTGGTTTAATGTTATGGTTGTGTCGTTAAAACTAGCTGGAACTTCTTCACTTAAAATCTCCAATGACATGTAAACAAAAATAATACTCGTCACAAACCGTAGCATACGAAAATATTGTTTAAGTTTGAAACTAGTGAACTAGTTTTGCGTCCATCACATTGAAACTAAAATAAACACTGATCGGTTACGTTAAATAGGCTGACATAAATAATACTTTGCAAGTTATATGAATGTCAGAACTAATGGAAAATCTAATGGACGCGGCCTTCATAGTATTATCATATTGACCTGGGTTTTAACGATTCAGATGTATGTCGCATTTTATTGTTAGGCCTATCAGGTATGCCAATCTCACGGTTATCAGAAATAAACCCTTTTACGAAACGTGTCGTGTTCTGTCGTTGTGTTGGTAGTATTATCTATTACACCCTGTATGGTTTATTGTTAAGCGCGCAAATGTTTCAACGTAGAAAATTATGCAAAATTTATAGGAATATGCTAAGTGTTAGATGAAAGATACGATGTTTTACATGATCAATACATTCATTTACACCGATGGGTTTTGTTGTGACATAAAAGTAATGCACACTGGTAGGCCTAATTCGATGTTCGCATGAAAATCACTTACATGCGAGTGCATGCTTTGTGTAAAGTAGAGTTAAAAAATAAAGTAAATTTCGTATTTGTTTTGAGATTTGTGCATTGGGATTGTGACATTTTTTGTGTTAAGTTTGTCGAGTTTTCGTTTTGCACATATTTAATTTTAATTTTTTTCTAATAAACGTGAATAAGTTTTAAATTCAAACTCATTAAAACATTAATACATAGTAATGGATATTAAATTAAATATTTAAAATTAATATAAACAGATATTTAGAAATGTTAACTATGGTGAAATTCGCATTTTTAAAAAATTGATTTATACCTCAATTAGACTTACGACTAAACAATAATGAACAATACGCACGACACAGGAATGTAATTGGTTTATATATGACTATCACAGACACGTTTAACATAATCAATGAATACTAGTTAAACTGATGGTATCTCTAAATAATTAAACCATAAAGGTTTGATTTCAATCAGGCTATAAAGGAAAATAACCTTTACACATGCTAATTGAATAGTTTGCTACCGATTCCATTATTCTTCTATAATAGTATGTTTCATATTTGGAATAAAAAGTTCCAATAAGAGCATAATTTTTATATAATGCTATAGCCGCTTTATCCTTTTATGTATGAGAATGCATTTTACGACAGTTAATGTTTATATTATCACAATCGATACAAAAAATTAAACTCTATATAGTTTTACTAAATCTACAAAAACTAGCTTAACAAAATATAAAAGGACTGCATCAAATAATTATTATTTAAAAGAGAAGACTGTGCACTAGAAAGGAGGTAAAATATAAGTATGGTCAAATTAAATAGAAACTGTTTGCTTTGTAATTTGCAATTATTTTGTAGTAGATTGTATTTTCTAGGTCAAACAACCGGCATTAAAATTAATGTACGGCCTTTCATACATTTTTATATACATTACTTAATTTATATTTTCTGCCGTCAGATTAGTTTTCAGCGACTATCGAAACGACGCTGTATTCCGATATTTCAATTGCTATTAACGATACTCGCGAAATTGTTTGTTTTGATATTAATGCACTTCGGCAATTCGAGGCGATGAGTGGTGAAAGATGACGATGAAGGACGATAACGAAAATTCATTTCTTATCCGGGATTCGAACCCACGTCCTCGAAGAGCCATGCGCTTCTGTCCAGCGCCCAAACAGTACGTGCCATCCCGGACTGCTAAATTGAGATGCAACATTAACCATCGGTCGTGTTCGCGACCATATTTAAGATAAAAGATATTTAAGATAAAAAAAAGGTAAAAAGGTGAAACTTTTTCAATTAAGATGGTATACAAAAATAATTTGAAATTTTCTATAAAGTTTACAATTTTATTTTCCATTTTACCATTAAAAGGAAATTAATTTACATATGGTTTTTAAATACTAACCTTTTTTAATTTTAACACATCATAAAATATTTAATCATCTTCTCTATTAATCTTATTAAATAATCAAATTTTGTAAAAATTGTTCTGATAATCTCTAAATTATAAAAAAAGGGTTTTCACTTTTCAGGTGATTTGTTTTTTCGATGACAATCTTGGAAGAATGGTGCAATATACTGTATATTGGTCACATTTTAAATCTCGGCTGCTGAAATCCATTTATTTGATTTTATTAATCCATTCAGATGTAGTATTGCATGCTTTGTTTCAAGCAGGCATGTTTATTACTAAAGGCATTTACTTAATAAACGTAGTCTACACAGCGAGACAATAATAGTCGGTGTCTTACTATAAACAAGTAACTTACTAGTCTGGTAAACATAGAATAATATTTGTGTTCACATTTTATTAAAAAGTATAACACAGTACACAATATACAAAACACAAAGTTTAAAACAATCTATGGCTTTTGTTACAGTTTACACAACCTTTTAAGATTTGTTAATACTTAAACATTAAAATATATTAATTAACATAAGTAAATATATTAACGTTGAATGCGTTTATAAACGATAGGCACAGTTATCATACTTATTTAAATTTTAACCAGAAACGTCAAAATGTGACTGAAGTTGTACTACATTTTTTTACAAAGATAAACGCATTCAAAAATGCATGTCATCACTGATCACACAACCAATTTGACTGGAACATTTTATTTGAATTAAAATAAATCAACGTCATACAAAATATAATCTTCAAACAAAATTTATAGTTTGCTTAAATTAAATATACTTTGATGGTGCCATTTAAGTAAAGAAATAATCATCCCATTAACGTTATTTATTTTAGGTTAGTAATGACACCGATTTGAGGGAAATTTTTGGAGAAGCTAGATTATAAAATAGAACAGACAAGGCTTACATCGTCTAGGAATATGAAGAGAATATAAGTGAAGGAGTTGAGACGAAAATATTATTCAACTAGAAGGTGACAGTGCAAGACTATGAAAAATATTCTAAAATACAGTGGCGGAAGACACCTGCGCTTCGCGAAAGGGGCACAATCATGACGTGATGAAGTATGAAAGAACGTTAGACTTAAGTTAATAACATCACACATCACAACATTTTTGCGTTGTGTACCTTGCTACTGGCAGGACTATATATCGATTTTGCTATTGACGATAGAAAAATTACAAGTATTTTTTAGGCATTTGAGGAATATATGTTCTTACGTCACCAACTATTAATAAATTGGGCCTAACTCTTAGTTTTTTTATATCCGACCGTCATTTCGTCCGAGAATATGCCCCTTTTATGTTTACAATATATTATGTTATTTCGAATATAAATATTGTTAGAGTTAATATATTGTTCGCAGTTAGAAGTGATCAACATACACATTCTTAGCCACTTTTAATATACTTATTGATGCGTGCGTACAGCACGTTATAATATTTTGGCAATCTCTCTCATACAAACCATTCTTAGATTGGTTGAATATACTGTTGAAACATCCCGTGCCAAAAATGTGCTATTTCCATAAAATACAATTATCAACAATTGTTTATCTGTGATTATTGCGTTTAGCAGAAATTAAGTGCAATGTTGGTTGGTGTTTCAAGGTAATTTAATAATAATTTGCCTACACTTACTCAGTCTACCCGAAAAAGTAGTCATGAATATTCGTTCAAGTTTAAGATAATTTAACTTAAAAACTCAATTATGGTATCAATTTTTCTGCACGAATTTGCCACAATATAAAATAAAATTGGACTCTTGACGCAACTAAATTACTAAACTTATAACGTGTTAATTCTCGAAATGTTGTCATCAATGATGTACTAAACCTATGTCCGCGTGGTTCGACTAACTATCTTGATCAGCTGCACCGCACGTTGTACCACCAGTCGCACTGGCTCTGCTCCTCATTGAAGACGGTTCCCTTGGGACACAGGAACGAGTCCTTGCGCCCGTCCTTCTGGCAGATGTGGAACACCTGCAACAGAAAAGTAGCATTCAGCATTTTAAGTGTTACTTGGCATTGGCTAAAAATATGATAGTTGATTAATTTGTTCAATTTTACATGATAGTAATAAGTATTTCAATAATAATCTAAATAACAACACAAGCTAGTTTTAAAGCTATTTGATAACTATGACATAATAGTAATTATAATAACAAAATTATGAAATTGAAGTGAACTGAAAAAAATTTAAATCTCATTGAAAACCTGCCCAGGGTGCTCTTTGGTTGGTTATCGCTCACTCGTCGATTGCGTTGGTAGCGACCAGCCAACCCGGTAGGCCCTACCGGGTTGGCTTGGTCGCTTTGGTTTTCTGTCCCCCACTGAAAATCAGTTATATGACTGAGTGGGTAGACTCTTAATACGAATTTATTTATTTTATTTATTTATTTAAAGACCCCTCTACTAATAATTAAGTTTGGACAATTCTTTAGGGAGTGTCCAAGGGCTGTTCGTCACGGCATCGATACCCAACCTGCGCCGTCTGCATGTCCAAAAATATTATTTTACAATATGAGAACTCAATCCCTTTCGTTCGCATTAACAACTGTCAACTTAAGTAAACGCCGATTTTGCAATTCATTTTCTGTAATTATTATAATTACTCTGATAAAGCTTATTAATGTATTATTATTTACTACAATTCAGAAATCAAAAAAGTCCGCCCCAACCGGGAATCGAACCACGGATTTCCCACATTCCAGATGAGCGTCTTAACCACTAGACCATCAGGACGGGTACATTTTAGTCTCTGAATTGTAGATGCATTATACATCTGTTGGAAAAATTTGAGCCATCCCATGGTGAGTTTAGTTCAGATTGTCGAGAACTGCGCTTGTTTGAACTCGACCACATATCATTTCGCTCTCAGCTAGTCTAGTCCAACAGATCTAACTTCAAAACACACATATTCCTCTAAATTCTGCTACATGAAATTACATGTCTGAATAGTCATTAGTCCGTCTAGCCAAGCCAAGTTAAACTATGTGCATTTTAATTAGTTTTCATTACCTCGGAACAAAGACAGTGTATGCACATTAATTTAATTTGAGAGAAAACAGGCACATCTCCTTGCATTGTCGTAGGTGGGTTAGTTTTCACTTTCAAGACTTGGCATAAAATACTTTTGATGATAATCCAAAAAATGTGAGTCAAGAAAATAATGTGGTTTCGTCGTGACTTGTGTTGTAATTGGACATTAAAATGAAGCGGGTGCATTTCTCCTGCACTTTTGATCCAGATTGGTTCAGTTCGAGCAATGACCTGTATGAAATGCAAGTAGATATAGCGGCCCCTAAATTTCACAAATTACTATGGAATAAATTCCCCGCGGTATAAATAATTTCTTAGATGAGCGGGACAAGACAAATGTGTAAATAGAAAATATTAAAAAAATTTTTAACATATATCATTGACTGATCAAATAAAAATCAAGGTATGTGGTACCGTATCGGTTTTCATAGATCGAAATTAATAAAACTTATTAATAATACCCATCTCATGTTTTAGGAATAGGATATTTAAACGTAAACAGGTGGCCAAACGTAAAATGTGTATTGCCTTGCCCGAGTTTCGTCAGGAAAAAGACCCGACGAAATGCACATGTTTTAAACTCCAGACGTGGTGGCTAACCGATAAATTTAATTACTCACATAATTATATATGAATATTGGTTTGAATAATGTATAAGCAGAATTTACACATAACCATTCCGTTTTGGGCATAAGTAATAAAATATATGTACAAATATTTAATTCTATAAAAATAGCTTATTGGCCCGGAACAATATTAAAACGTAAATTAAAAACTTATGACGAATTTTCGGTTCGCATCAACCTGATGATGGTGAGGAATTTTCACCCGAAAATTCGTTTTTAAGTAAGTAGTGGCCTCGGTCATAAGTTTTTAATTTACGTTTTAAATATTTACTTGTTTTACGTAGGTTTTCTCGCGGATATACTTATATACATGTACATTGGTTTTAGTCTGTAATTTCGTGCTACATCTTTATCTCTTGCAGGTTTTCATCTCTATTTCAATGTAAGCACTCTTTGCCCCCTCCCCCTCCCCCCCACAGGCGTTATCCTATCGTATCGAACTGTGAGGGCGCTAGTTGGTTCACGATCAGATCGTCTACGTCGTGACGATCACCTCTGGCTAATTCCCCACTTTCCAACACTAGAAGATCGTTTATGTCTCGAGATTTAGTGACTGCATGGCGAACACTTTGGTGATCATATCGTCCTTGTTCAGTTGTGTAACACAGAAACGTTTACAGTCTTACTGACTCGGGTTTCTATGTGGGGGTACTGTTCTTCTTTATCTACTTAATTCATTATTTTTTATTTTTTCAATTCATTTTTTGATCAAAATGCACCAACCATATTTTAAATACAAAAAAGAATCCATTATGTGTTACGACGCACTATCTTTAACGTCCACCATTCTGCGTCGTGTGAGTCGATTAGATTATAATCATTTCCAACTAAATAACACTTGATTTTTGTGTGGTCCTATCTTACATAATGAAAGATTTTATAAATCAAAACTTTAGTGTTGTTCGCCTGTGTATAAGTTTGTTTTACAGAATGCAATTATTAAGTTTAAACTTTCATTTATTGTCCTTTGTAAATCAGAGGTTATTATTGAAAAGATAGACGTTAAATTAAGTAGCACGGGTTCGGGAGTACCTTGAAGAGGGAGCGAAGCTATTCTGAGTGAACTGATCGTCAAAGAACAATACAAAAATAAAATAATTCGCCGTGCACTGATATTTTTGTTGGCAGCGCTGGGTAAGCTTACCACCATTAAAATAAATAAGGGACTTTTTCTCACATTCACAGTGAATACAAGACAAACAGGGTTTTAATCTGAGTAATTGATTATTTAATTTTTCTAATGTGCTTATTATCGGAACAAATCGTAAAATGCACCGAATACTTATGGATACAGTTAAACTTTGCAATTTCAATAATTATAAACTTGGACCGTTATGTTCATTTATGACGTAATTAAGGTAACTTTCACATGATTCTGCTAACTCAGCTGCATCTTTGAATACAAAGTTATTCATGCGTACCCAAAGTGTATTAGCTCATCTGGGAAGTGCTGTAACATTAGGTATCCCAGCTGAAATCTAGAGTTGGTTTTAAGATATCTGATCTGCATGACTAAGTATTACTAAAAGCAGAACAATCTCCTTATATCTTTGCTTTACCTAGGGGCCTAGGCTGATGTGAATACTGATTGGAATTGTTTCGCCATAATTAGGATTCATTCATGATCAGCCAATCGCTTTCCATTTAAATGAGCTCTATCACAAAGTGGATTTTGAGCAATTAAAATGGTAAAAATATCAAAAGTAGGCATACCAGTGTAATAATGCGACCTTTTTTGTCATCAACAAAATATCGACAAGGCCTTATGAATAAACGTTATGAAGTTGCGGTTCATAATGTATGAAATTCCCATGCAGAATTAAACCAAAATACATAAAATTGCGTGTTTTCAATCATGTAAGTAGCTTAATCAAAAATAAAACTACTCCGTGTTCTTTATGGCTATTTTTATGTCACGAATACTCAATAATTCACATTCACATAATGTGTTTACGAAGGTACACGTATTATATATCAACCCAGAACACACAATTCAAAGTTACATTTGATATTTTATTTTCATGACTGCATGCTAATGTGTATGTATTGTGTATGTTACGTCTCACCTCTGATGGTCAGTTGAGGTACAGTCCTCTACAACCATCAACCACGGGGTGACCGGGGCTTGAAAGCCACGGGGGTAGAGTTACGTTAGGTAACACGCGATCGACAAAATGTTGCAGGTTGTAGTCGGTAAAATGTGTTTCCAATAATAGATGGTATTGACAATCACGAGCGTCATTTGAATCGCTCGCATAGCATCATGGGAGAAAAGGGGTGTAATAATTGCCACATGCTCGGGTTTGCGGTGAACTGCGTCTCCCTCTCAGCCACGCAGTTCACCACACACCCGAGAATGTGGCATTTAGCGCGTAAACCATTTTTTCTCCCATAATGCATTGAGCGAGATATAGATATTATGTTACTGGTGATTATGAAAATTATCTATTGAGCTAGGTCAAGTATTGACACCAGGAACTCATTTCACGCACATTTAAATTTCTCACCTAATTCTAGTCGCATCTACATAAGAGTGAAAAAGTGAAAGAGTGAATTATGAAGGCATCTACAAAAAAATATATAATTTAGAATCTGTCAAAATGGACAAAACACCCACATAACTATTTTCTGGTAGCATTTTATGATTTAGCATTTTCTGGTTGATCTATTATAAATATTTAAAAATGATATGATTAGAGAGAACAGATGTCCCGAATTTTCAATTATATTCAGAGGTATATATAGCTACAGGGCAAGGATTTCGCCAAACTTCAAATCACGCCTACTTGTACAAGTTAGATTATTGTAGAGTAGATCAACATGGTTTTTTGAGCTGATTTATTACTCAATTTATGATTGATTGTTGGATGAGCGTAGCGAGCGTAGTGAGCGAAGCGAAGATTCCATTTCACTACACTGGAGAAAAAAATCCGGAATGTTTTTTTTTTTTTTTTTCTTCTTTCTGTATTTTTGTGTGTTTGTTAACACGATTCCGGCTAAACCGATACTCCGATCGCGATGAAATTTTATGGAGACCTTCGAAATCTCTGAACTTAGAACTGCCACGTTTTTGAGCGCAATCGGGAAATTTTTTTCTCATAAAAAAACGCAATTTTAACGATTTTTTTTCGATTTTTAAAAAATTTCTTCGACTTATAACACCTACAAGCTTTATCCGATTGTAATGATTTTTTCACAGAACCTTAATTTCGTGAATTAATATATTCGTGTTAAATTTGAGCGCAATTGAATAATTATTTCTTATACAAATTGCAATTTTACGATTTTTTTCTTTTTAAAAAATTACGATTAATTAAAAAAATTAAGTTAATTTTTTATTTTATTTTATTATAAACATGAAGTTAATTTTTTATTTAATTTAATTTAATTAAAAAAAATCTTCGATTAAGTAATGATTTTTTCACAGAACAACAGAAAATCCACGTAACACATGGCATCTCAAAGCACCATATACGCTCATCCAACAACGCGGCGGGACTTAAGCGTTTTCCTAGTTTATTCAAGACTGCGAATATAGCTTCATGGAGGTCGGGTGAGGTGTGTCTTTAAAAAACTAAGGTGACGAATAATTGGCACCGTTTCAAAACTGACACATAAGTCTGGTATTTGTGGAGTAGATCAACATGGTTTTCGACTTGAGTTCTTACTCAATTTATGATTAATTGTTTATTCAAGACTTCAAATATAGCTGCATGGAGGTAGAATGAGGTGTGTCTTAAAAAAAAAACTAAGGAGAAGAATTGTTACCGTTCCAAAATTGGCACCAGTAAAATTATTGCATTGAACATAGACGATGTAACTTTTTGGAGTTGACATATTACAATATAAAATGCAACTGTATTAAACATAAATTTTATGAATACATTTTTTTAAATACATGAGGGTGTGTAAATAAAATGCTTTATCTACTTGTTCAATGAAATCAATGTACCGTATTTCTACATAATTACAGGGATACATTTAGGAACGCAAGCAATGTTTGTTTGTATATTGACGAATCAAAACATTTTACCCCCACAAATTAGACATACAAATAGGGTTTTCTGCTTTAGTTTTTGCCATATAAACTTAACATTCGAGTATAGTAAAGGTTAAAATACAGATTCATTAAAACTAATACGTTGTTTTAAGTTCTGAGCACAAAAAATGTCAACTGAGATAATAAAAGTGTATAGTAAAGATGATTTGTGTCAAATAATTTAGAAGTTGAATGCATCTCTGGAGAGGGGTCTGACTTGTTGTACAGTTACAAATTGGGATTTTTACTTTCAATCTAATCAATGAATTTTAAGGTTACATTCGTAGATGTCAAACAATTAGAGATATTGGATCAGCATAATTAATTCCAATAATACGAATTAGGGTGTAAATATTATTATTTGTTTCGTGGATGAATTCTCATGTAACCTTTGACCCTGGGAATAAAAGTCCAGTATCTACACTTATATTATTTTAAACACCTTAAAAAAATATAGGTGTGAATTTTGGCCCGAGTTTTAAGAAATATTTACTTATGTCCCTGGCGTACGTAGTAATTGGTTGTGCCTTTCTTTTAAATTATTTAAATATTGCTTATCATCTGTGTTTATTATTTTTATTTATTTGAATTTTACCTGCCCATAGGGCAGGAAGGCTAATGCAGGGCAAGTGTGGCCCTCTGTAGCCTGACATAGTGATTACAGAGTTACAAGTTAGACATTACATTCATGAAACACAAGTTTGTAATCATTTCATGCCTTATTTGGTACTCCACTAGCAATTGCAAGTCCATTCAATGGTACAAATGCATTGGCATGAAATAAATAATAATATATACATCACATAATATGTAAACTGGCAAAGTTCCTATGCATTGCTGTCTGGCTGTCAGTCAGCCGTCAGCGCCAGACGACATACACCGACAATGACGGTGAAAGACTGATGACTGCAATGCCCTCTTTACCCACGACATTATGAATGCATGCCACTCAGAATAACTCAGCGAAAGTAAAATTCCTCTTAGAATTTGGCTCATATTCGTGTGTACCCAATGTGGAGTACATACTAATTTATTTAAATAAGTTAAAACGAAAGTGATTTACCGTTATGTATATTCGCTTGACAGTTTAAAGGTTGTAAAAAATGCGCTTTTGAGGACGAATTTGTTTTGAAGGGAAGTTCGTAACTGGACACAATCATGACCTACATAATATGACGAAATATCGTAAAAGAAGAGATCTTGAACCGATTAAGAAGCGCGTGCTATTACAATAAGCAACCGATCAAGACATTCACTTTCGGAAATGCAGACAGATAATGCAATGCAGCGAGCACTCCATGCATATTGATGAAAAGTATTGAATTGAAAATACACGGAAACTACTGCATCAATACATAGTTCTAGTTCGCAACCTATAATTTGCATCAGAGTTTAGAATTTGTTAGAATTACTTCGGGCACAGGAAATGTAAGAGATATTTCTTGGGTCAGTTCACACCAGATCTTATACAAATTCTTACTTGATACAAATTAACAACATTATATACACAAGTATTATGATTGTGGAATTTTACAACACAATATGTAGACATCTACGATATATTCTGTCCCTTCAGTTACAATAGTAAACAATTGAGAAATTATGGTTTTCATTTTTATTTTTACACACTCTTTTTTTCATTATTGTAATTAAATCTATTAAACTGTAATTAATGTGGCCTTAGCAGAAAACAAAATATTGTCAACGTGTCACTACTCTCGTCACAACCATTTCACAGAAATAGCCAACCAAAAAAGCTCATCCATCAACGCGACTGGAAAAAGCGTTAGCGAAGTGTCCCATCTGTATATCTTTAATGAGCGAAACTCCCATATAAGCATCACTTATCTGTCCGTCCGCCTGGACGTGTGTCACGTCTCACGATTAAAAACGAACACGACGTCCGATTGACAAACATTTGTTTTACATTCCCCTTCAACAAGGATGGTACAGATTTGTTTGGTGATCCTGGGGTTAAGAGAGGATGATTGGCTAGCCCCTCAGAAAGTTTGAAAATTCAAGATCCGGCACCTCCACCATTTTGAATGCGAAAATAACATGTGAACATTTTTAAGTGTTAGGCTTATCCGACATTCAAAACAGATCAACACTGCGAATTATTTTTGTATATTTCGATATTTTGTTTTATAAGCGTCTCTCCCTGTTTTGGGTACACCTGTACCCGAGCGCGTACAAAATTAAGTGATTAAACTTAAAATCGCAATTGTGGGTGTAGCATAACCATCGTGTTGAAGAAGTCGAGGACAAGGTCAATGCTACAGACTCTAGGAGGCGTCTCTGATTTCACTTGGGTCTCCTATCTGGGAGGTAGCGTTGAACTCACGAAATAACTCCAAGACCACCGAATTCGCATACGATAATGATTGCTCAATTAATTCCAAGTCACGTTTTAATTTACTTTCCATACTTTTCGAATTAAAAACACACGATATTATAAATAATTTTACTCGTATATAGTCCGAACATGAACGCGTGCGTTTGTGTTGGTTAATTATCCATTATCCATGATTGACA
Organism: Sweltsa coloradensis; assembly: GCA_024449915.1. Taxonomy (NCBI): domain Eukaryota; kingdom Metazoa; phylum Arthropoda; class Insecta; order Plecoptera; family Chloroperlidae; genus Sweltsa; species Sweltsa coloradensis. Next base: position 61,174 of record JAMZAV010001803.1, read on the forward strand.
ATTGTATGTTTCTCAATCAATAATGGATTAATTACCTTCGCATTTATTTCACTGGACTCAAAACAAGACCAAGAACAGGCTTGAAATTACAATAATCGTTCAGGATGATTGTTTTTGTAGGAAAAAAATACATTCTAATTAAATTTTGATTTTTCTTTCTTTCTAGATAACCTTGAATTGTCTCGTGAGTGAAACGAAATTAAATCACAATTAATGGTTCCTTTCTTAATATATTCCTAATTGTTTGTTGCGTGCCTGAGTAGAGTGGGAGTATGTAACCTAATCTAGGTGACATTCAGAAGGGTAAAGGCTCGATCCTCAACACCGTATATAAAAACAGTAGCAATTTACAAGGTGCTCAGTGAAAGGTAAATTATGAGATTTATTGAGGAACAGCCCTAGGACATTAGCATGTTCCTTTATTAAATACTATATGATTTACCTAATAAGTACAATATTTGATTTTTATATTGCTTCAGAAAGATTTAAAATAATTAGTTTTATCTTTTGCCCCGATGCTCACTACCAATAAAATTTCATGTGTGCACGTTAAAAATTAACGTTTCAATGTTCAACCATCTATATTTCATTCAGATATATCCTAAGCTCGAAGTATGTTTGTTTAAATTGTTATATAAACTTGAATATGTAGGCCTACCACCAGTACATTATAATTATTTTAATTCGGAGCGGTTGAAAATATATCGTCTCGAATAAATTTTTTGACAAAAAGTTTTTAAATTTAATATGTACCCTGAGTAAAAGTAGTTGTTTCCCGTTAAGCACTCGATACCAATGCATGTGTGGATGAAGCAATCTTGTACTAAATAAATCTGGGGGAGCCTGCCCACTCAGCCACATAACTGATTTTGAGTGGGGGACATTCAATTTATGCAGACCAAGCCAACCCTCCTGGCGCCGACACCATTGACGAGCGTCTAATTATAGAGACCAGTATTATAAATAGGAAACACGGTTTTATTTACGATTACATAACATATGACAGGAAACACGCGTTTCACACCTTTCTTAACACAGATTATGTTAAACACATTAAAGGTGGCATAATGTTTATAGATGTAGCATAATTTTTGACACGGTGACTAATTACACTCGTAAATAAACTATTCATTTCATGTAAATTGTTAAAACAAGTGTGAAATATGGAATGCATGTATTTAGTTAAAATGCACATTATAACATATTCGAATGTACTATTATCAAAAGTGAATGGCCAGCTTTCTGCTATAACTTACCGTTCTCTTCAAAATGTTTGGCAATCTACTTGTTGCTGATGAGCTGTTTTTATCACACCTCTCAAAATGAAAAGTGGTCCGTTATATTATAAAGATGTGCGTGAATATTACGGAAGAAGTAATTTAACTACTTGCCAAATAAAATTCGAATTTGTCTTTTAACTTCATAATTTTTTTAATATTTGAGTTCGCCCATTACAAGTGTACTAAAATAATGTAACTATTAAGTACATTTTGCATATTTTTTTAAAAATATGTTGAATAATTCTTACGATAGAAATGGTGAAAAACTACATAACCATCAATGAAGTAATTCATTATGACTGAATGGGCAATTTATATTATCTTTTGCGATTAATGTACATTTATCTCGCAACTCATCGATCTGCTGAAGCTGATGAAGCTACACTCGGCAAATGTAATTTGATTTTAAATTTAAATTTGTCTTGCGTTCTCAAACTTTTCTCAAATTCAATCCAGTATGAACCACTTCATGGGTGGTATTTATTTTACTTAATATACTTGCTATCGTTCGTGGGTCATGTGCTAATGAGGAAGGATGCTATCACCATGGTTTATAGTCCATAAAAGATTTCTCACCGGAGTCTCAACAAGAAACACATTTAATGACCTAATCGATAAAGTAAATGAAAGTGCTACACAGACATGCAAATATAATCGAAAACATTCTAGATAGACATATCTCCAAGTTTAAATCCAGTTCTAAACACGTGGGCCTATCTAACCCAACCCAACATTCAATATACTATACCTTCCCTTGGGGTCATTATGTCAGCTTTCGAAAACAATTTATTACTATGACTATTGACTACGACTTGTAGAACCTGCTTTTACTTAGCCGACTCTGGACCCGCCATTCTTATTTATGGTTTACTTTTCTTTTCACCAAGTTACTCTTCCAGGTCAGGTCATTGTTTGTGTCGGCCCTTCTTTAGAACTAAGACTCTCAATCTTTAATGTCGCACTTTCAACATATCACCGTAAATAATTTGTTTTATGACCCGTTTGTATATTTTTCGGACCATCCCATTCAAGTAATGAAGGTCATAAAAAGAATGTGTTCATTAAATATTAATTACTCTCAACATGTTTGGGAATTTGACATTTTAGAACTAGTTTTATAATGTTGCGTGCGAATTTAGTTTAGATTTCGTAAAAGTTTAGAAAGTGTGTCTGAAATCTTCTTAAAATATTTTTATTTATGCCATTTTGTAATCTACATTCATAAAACAATTATGTTGTGGTTGAATAGAGGTAATGGTTTAAGTGTGTCGGAGCGAACAATGCATTGTTGTATAATAGGCATGTGGACAACATAGTGTAATAATTCTCTTCGTTTTGTTTTATATTCAAGGTCAAACGTTTAACCGTTTAAGAATGAAACACATATTTTAATAGTTCACGAACTCTCTGTTTCAAGGCATCGTGTCTACAACTGGACTTCTCTGGTTGCTCATGCTGCTCATACAAGCCCCAGGGATATGACAAGTGATGCGGGAGAGCTGGGTTCTATCCCTGACATCGGGCAACTACATCGCAAGCATTTTATACAAGTAACATAATCCCATTAGGTATAAAACACATATTTGTAAATTGATAATATAAAAAAACAGTATGCGATAATTTTGTATGGGGAATTGTTATCGTTTTGTTTTCAATCTCAGGGGGCTATTTTATCATGCACATTTATTATTTACCTATAGTAGCTTAAATAATAACCACTACTACTCTATTACTTTCTCATTTATTTAAATTTACTTTAGTGGTTTTGGAGTATTATCTAAGGTACAAGTAGCTAAAAACCAATATTCTTGTTTCCATTATGTCAACTCGCAAAAAAATCATGACACATTTGTTATTAACTTTCAAATTAATCAAGTACTGTTACCTTTTCTATTCAATGTTGTAATTTTTGTTTAAAGCAAAATGCAGAAAGTTATATTCTGTTTTATTGATAGTAATTCGTCAGGAAAACATACAGGCCATGTATAGCACATCTTCATTCCATACCGATCAAATTGTTACACATAAATAGACTTTCTTTGACATTGATTTTGACGGGAATAAATAGACTAGCATTTAATTATTATATAAATAGGTGGTGTGATTTAACAAGACGCTAGGTATAGCTTTCACACCTGTTGTCATGGAAATAGATCTTAGGCTATTCATATATCATGCTTGAATAGAAGGACTTTCAACTTCAGTAACCATATTATTTTATTTCCTGGTTGATTTAGAATGTAAAAAGACTAATAGCAATATTTGCTGTTAGTCAAGACAAACTATAGATGCAAATGTTTATGTTCACGGTTGAGTAAACAGTATCTCAGTTATGCCTTTGTACGATCATCTGAAGACTATTGCAAGTCGGTAAGTGTGAATGGTCAATACGGTGATCGTGATGCAACTTTATGGGAGCGAATGTGAGGGTTTCTTCTCTTGAGGTCATTCGATAGTTGCTGCAAATGATGTAAAGGTTGTGGGTTTGATTCCTGACATTACAGTCCTTGTAGATTGCTGGCAGCGGATAGCGAACCAGTGACCTGGCGATACAGAGATCGTTTATACGCATGAGCTACCTCTAACGGTGTATTTTATTTCCCTGTAAAAAGGTTACTGATGTCCAGCATTGTGAGTTTATGCACATGAACATCATTAAATAACCATTCAAGAATGCTACTTTACATAATGTACTAATGTAATGTAGCCTTTTCAATTTGCATTCAAAAACATTGCCATGTTTACCTTGCAGCATTTTCTTTCTCCCATCTACTAGTACTTCTTTTCAAAACAGCTTACGTATGAAGTTATGCAAGTGGAACTAAATTTTGATAAAAACAACATGAATACTATGGTAAGTGAAGTGTAAGTAGCAAAAAAAAACATACTTTATTAAAGTAAAAATATAGCGTTTTAGAAAAAATAAATGTTACTGACTAATATATTTTATAAAAGCGCAACGTGTATCTTGTACCTCTAAACATGAGTATTCAAAGCGTTCCTTATAATTTTTTAGGTAAAATATTGAAAAATCTATTTTTGATTGTTGCACAACATCACATTTGTGAGCTTCTCTGGCAGCTAGATAATGTATAGTAATGGTATAGTATTGGTAGTATACAGTAATGTATGTTGTAGTATAACTCACTTGGCACTTGCTCTGCTTGTCAGCAATCATCTTATCCCGACTCCTCTCCACATGGCTGCACGCGGAGTTCGAACCCGAGACCTTCATGAAGGGCGGGAACCCTAGTACCTGGACTCCCCCTAGCTTCCTAGGTTTGAATCTTGGCGGGGGAGCGACGCCGACTTCCGGAAACCTCACGTGTTTCCGGTCACCCGAGTCTCTCACGAGGCGTCCTTGGTCGAAGTTGAAGTCGTTGAACAGCGAGTTGAAGTCCGTGAAAGTCTGGGGGAGATTTAGATGCAGAATGGAGATTAGACATCAAATGTGGGAAGTTGGCGTTATCACTTTTTATATTATAATAATTGTAGTACTACAAGATTTAATTAAAGACTTAAAGAAAATACTTTTAATTCTATAATATTAATATTTTATTTTGTGTTTGCTATATCATATCAAGTGTGTATACAGAATATTACATTGACATGTAGCCAGATGATGGCATCTAAGCCCATCTATAACTCATCAATACCGTTTAAAACAAATACAAAAATTACATAAAACTCTTCACAACCAGACACATTTTTGTAATTAATTTGTGTTAATTTTTTTTAATGATATGTTAATTTCTGTTATCATAACTTACCACCACCATTAGGACATTAAATGAAATGCACACTCACAAAGTGTGTTTAAGTAAACGGCAATTGAAATCTTGCTTCAGTGATTTGTTCTTATAATTTAATTAGTGGTCCGTTTTATATTTATGTATATTGCTTTCTATTATTGTTGTTGTGCTTCAGGCTTTGAGGATTGAAAACAGGGAAGAGCATTGTCTGTGTATTAGCGTATCATTTTTTAATCTTGTAAATCCCCACGCAATCGTCTCAATTTACATAAACTTGAGACTTTCATCCTTTTAGTGTGAGTAACCATTAGCATACCAGATGTAGGTGTGTGCTTGGTGAACGTAATAATGCCATTATACGTCGAATTTAGTCTTTATTTGAACAAAGCAATAAGTGGCAATGACATAATCACAATTCGGCTCGGGTTTGCTTGCATTGAGATCCCTCTTCAAGGAGAAAGTGTGTAATGTAAACGTAATTAGACCTAAATAGTGTAGCACGTACTCTTCACAGATTCGAAAAAAAACACTTCCGTTTAGCTGTGCTCTGTTGTAACGAGTCACTTTTGATCTCGGCTGTATAGGACGACGCCCGCATTGAAAAAAAAAACGCGAGAAAAGTTTAAGAAACGATCTGCTGAGCTGAAGAATTGCGTTTTTTGTGGGTTCAACAGTTAAGCGAATGAGAATTCTAAAGTGAAGTTATATTTTATATCTGAAGATGCCGGAGTAATCTCGTGTTTTTAGTTTCAGTAAAGTTTTTTGCAGCGATAAAATGCTTGATTAACCAATCTTGTATCATATCTTTGGTTGGTTATCGCTCACTCGCCGATTGCGTCGGGGCCTACAGGGTTGGCTTAGTCGCTTTGATTTAAAGTCCCCCACTGAAAATCAGTTATATAACTGAGTGGGTAGACTCTAAATACAATTTATTTATTATTTATTATTTATTTATAGTCATTTCACCATATATATATATTAATTTACAGTTTTAGTATTTTCATTATATTTGTATCTAATTTTGTTTTGTCTTATGTTTGCGAGATCCACCCATCTGATCCATCCGCCAGAACAGCAATTGATCAAGGTCCCGGTGAGAGGAGACAGATTTTTACTATCGGTCTAAAAAACCATCTAATTAAAATGTGCACATGTGCATACACATACTTCTTTTTATAATAATTCAAGACTAATTTTTATGATATTGTGAGAACTAACAACTGTTATTTTCTACAAAACACGAAAACACTTTGTCAATGTTTTTTCTAAAGATAACATTTCTATGGAGTGTACCGTCACTTGTAATTGGCACCTTTCTTTGTTAAGAGATGGATACGATTCGCTCGAGACTATCTAACAACAGTCCACTAATGGTTACATATTGTGATGGTAGATGAATCCTTTCACATGCCATTTAAGTCATATCACAATCACAATATTATTATATAAACCATTAATTGAAAATGAAAGTTTACAACTAGATTTAATTCGAAACTCATGTTCTTGAACCTACACAATAAAACTTGTTTTCGTCCTTGTAAGACCTTCTACAATATCATCTATATTGAATGTGAGAATTCATGTGAAACATCTTCGCTGTTTCGTCTGTGTTTCTCAGGGAAAGGTGGAAATGATGGCCCGATAAAATAGTGCTTACATGCCTTTACCCTGGCCGTGACCTAAGAAATGTGCTGCCTAGACCCTAGAATATATTATACATTCACACATATTACGATTACAATTGCTATTCAGTTATTTATTTGACGTCTACCATAAACAGCAAAAGAGGCACCTTTAAGTAAAGTTTGAAATTGTTATATTACAAAAACAATGTTTGGTAAGACAACAATAATGATAATAAATTCAAATCGTATATTATCAATATATAATGTGAAATGAACTAAAATTAATCAATTATAAAATAGGAAAAAAGGAAAAAACAATCATAAACGAAAAGATAAAATGGTTCATTATAGATCCCACTCAAACAAAAATGAGGCTTGTCAAAATTCAGAAACAGGAAATCAGGGAATAATCAAATACAAGTAACACAAAACAAACTTGACAAAACTTAGCGTAAACGTTGATAAAGGAGTGTTAAATGTACATTGCGAAAAACATATAGGAATTAACGTTTATATTTTGAACAGGCATCGTATGCACTGAATTCCAGCAAATGGACTTTGGATTGGTCTCTGAGTATTTTTTTAGAAACAGTTTGGTGATGGCAAGCGAGTAGAAAAAAATTATTCTTAAAAAAACACGTGAATGCGTATTAAAATTTATTGTACACATCATAACGTATTATTAAAATGTTTATTTCTTTAGTTAAGAGTCCTTATACTGTTTTAACGTAGCCATAGCATACACACGTAGCTTTTGTTATACATAGCAACTAGTTAAGGGGGGGGGGGGCAAATGTGAATTATTGTTTATAATTCGAATTCGATGTTTATTTATATAGGAAATAGTGATGTTAGATTTTTTAAATTGTGGAGAGTGTATGAAAGTAAATAAAACAAACAAAGAAACAAAGTTATCTTTCACGACTATTTTATTAGACTTTTTCATCAAAACCAAAAAGTGTTAATATCTTATAGTTCCTGGTTGTAGAAATCTGCTTCTTCAAAGTACTTGATAATTGTTAAATAATGGGAATATACGCGACCTACATCCTGTCTCATTATGCGGAAGATGAAAGCAGATGTGCTATTCATGCATTGCAAGTGCTAACCATGCTAACTCACTCAAGGAAACATCTTTTAAAAATCCGTCTCATAAAGATTTTAATGCATATAAAAAACTCGTGTTTTAAAGTTGTTTACTAGTAATAATCGAAACAACATTTTAATGGGTGGGATGTTTAATGTGGGTCCATTTTAGTGGGGATATTTGCATTTCCTCAACTAATAACTTTTTATTTGTAGTTTTACGGGCGTTTTAGTCAAGCACTTGTGAACATTTTTCCCATTTGACTTTAAAGCTATGCTGGGTGTTGTTATTTCCTATCAAATTGGAATTAAATTAATATAAATAACATTATTAGAAATTAAAATGACTAGCATTAATCATCCTCATAATAGAATGCATTATATAAATGCTCGTTGCAATGGTGAGAGCTTAACTTGACTTCAGTGAGGTTATTAAAAATAATGTTATGACATCATTGTGCATAATCAATTATATTATTATTTTTTAAATCTATCACAATGAAATAGTAAGTGAAATTGTATTGCCATATTGGTGGTTGAAAGTGTTATAAATTAATACTGTTACTCGTTTATCACAATGCATGGAAGTGGTATACTGCCAGTGAAAAGTAATTTGTGTCGTAGGTACATTATTGTTGCGTACTAGAGATATCTCACACAGCAAATCTGGGCTATGATCATTGGGATATTCATAATAATTAAAATTAATCCTAATAAACAAATTTATGTTTTGTGAATGAGAACTCCGTTAAAAAAATTGGTTGATAGTGTGTTGGGATGATAGTTGTTTGTAAGAAATTTTATCTTGAGGAACTTTTTTCTTTAAAGAAGGAATGCCCACTGTAGGGTATTTAGGGCTGGGGTGTGACATAATATCGTTCAATTATCGATATCACACGAAAATGTTGATATCGATAGCAATACGTAGGAATGTTATTATTTGTGAATGACAAATTTCAAAGTATGCAAATAATAACATGATCAACATATAAAACATCATATTAATAATGTGTGACTGAACAGGGTTGTTTGGATAATGTTTACAAAACATTTTAATGTCTGGAAACAATGTTTACGATCCCACACTCGCGTTGAATGACTCGATACTTCCGGGCCATTTGTAAAGTCGTTATGGAGTATGGACGATACTACCCGGCACCTCCACCACCGCATGCGAGCCGACATCAAGAAACAGATCAATTTTTCTTATGTTATTACAGGCTTAGAAGCTTACACAATACATTCTAAACAATTCCTTTCGTTTGTCTTATTTTTAATAGAATTTAGAAAAAATCGAAATTTCGATATGAAGTTCAAAATTACTATTGATATCGAAAATATTGACGATGATGATGATGATGATGATGATGATGAAATCACCCTAGTATAATGTTCATGTAGGATCATTAGTTATAACTTGTTAGTTTCACCTGGTGATGGTACTCAGATACTCAGGAATAAATTTCCTGGGTTGTTAGTAGGTATCTATCTCAACATTCGCATACGACTGAGGGATAAACTTCAGTCAGGATTTCCGGTGACTTCCTACCAGTATACTGAATTCTTCCGCCCCCCCCCCCCCCACAAGTACTGAGAACACAAATCTGTGATAAGAAACGTGCATGGTTTGTAACGTGGCATCGAACAGTGTGAATCGCAACCACGATGAGGTAAAGTGTCCCTGGAACTTCAGTTCGGTTACTTTCGTTTTGACGGCGTCACGCTTTTAACGTCGTGTATTTCGTAAATCTCAACCAGAACAATTGTTGTATTGAACGCAAATATATAATCGTGCAAATGTTGCTGTCATGAAGCTTTTTATTTTAAAGTCTCGACAATACACGTTACAAGCATGGTTACGGGAGTATTAAGTAGAGAGCGAAGTTTACAGATAAATAAAGTTGTATAATTATATTTTGAATAGTTTTGGTGGAGGTGCCGGGTTAATGAAACCCCTTAAGGTGAGACGTACCCCGCCCCCTGATCCCCAGGGTTACCAGTCATTGTTATCCTTCTTAAAGGACGCAATGTCAATTAATCCTTTCATACCCTTGTCCACAATCATGGACATTTACTTTCTAAATTTATATCCGGGTAAAAGATAGATCTTTCTTATTTGACACTCATCTTTTTTTGTTGCATAGCAAATAAATACATTTATCCCCATCGCATAATTGGACGAAAAATGCCATTTTTTAGAGACGATTGAAAATATACATTTGTAAAAAGGCTCAAATGGATTTTTTAAATTTTTCTAGTATTGCTACTATTTGAGATACAAAAAATGTGAAATATGCAAATATTACTGTAAAACATCTTGTTTGAGGAATGTACATCAAATTTACATTCTTACTTAAAAAAAGATTTAATTCAAAATCCAAAATTTTCTAAAATTCCTTAAAAATTGAGGTAAAAAATATTTGAATAACACTAAAAATCTAAGAAAAAAATTAATAATTTGAAATAATTGCTTTAAATAACATAATTTTGACCAATTTAATTCGGTACTGAAAAGGTTTAAAAAACGAATGTCGAAGGTCATGTAGGTGTTTTACCGTGAAACGTGACACACTGATAGGCGGAGAGAAAATATTGCATAGTGGAAAGGTTATGGGAGAAATTAAAAATTTGTAGTGAAATTTAGTTTTTTTAATTTAATTTTTTTTTGAAGTATAGTTATTGTATTAAGGAAGTCATGTACAAGCAGAAGAAGTTTAAAAAAAATTAAACCATGTATGTTTTATAATTTATGAAAAAAGGTTGTAACTTTCCACTTTGCCTTCATAAGGAGGGCAAAGTGGAAAGCAATGTAAGGCAAAGTGGAAAGCAATGTAAAACTAAGTGAAAATCATTTTTAAATGTCACAAGAATGATAAGATTTATTGGAAATGTTAAGATATAAATAAAACTAAACAATATCTTTATATTTGTGATACACATGTAGGCTGCCGAGTGGTATCGCATACATTCTTGAGGCATTTGCAATTGACGATTTGCGCGATTCATTCATTGCTAGTAACATATCGTCTTCACTCCAAGACCCCTGCGTAGTCGTCCTCTTGTAGTTACCAACCATCTAAAAGAAAAGTGCATGTTTCAGCAAAGGAACAGGCTATAGTCTAGTCATAAGGCTTGAAACTAGGCCTACCTATTTAAAATTTTGTGGCACAAAACTAATTCAGAATACAAATATTAGTAGGCCTAGCCTAGGTTTGGCCCAAAGATTAAATTAAAATAGGCCAAGGACGTGGGGCCCAAGGCCTACTGGCTTGAGACTAAACTAAGACAATGTGGCCAAAATTATTTAGGGTAGGCCTAGATCATCTGTCCATAACGTGTCACACAGAGATCATGCCATAGGTCTAGGCCCCTAGTGGGATATTGACTAGGGCCTAGGGCCTAGCCTAGGCCCTACAGTGCCTAAAATACAAGTAGGGCCTAGGCATTTTCAACATTCAGCCAAGGTGAGGCCATGCCCAATGGATGGCAAAAAACGAGCAGGCAAGTGGAATGGCATTATTTTTACGTTTCCACTTTGCCCTCACTACGATTTTCAGGTTAAGTTGGACTTATGCCCAAATTAATCAAATTTCAAATCAATTTCCCTCTATCAAATATTATAACGAATAGTTAATACAAAATAATACTTACGTATATTGGTTTAAAAGCGAAATCAAGCCAAAATTTTCATAATAATAAAAATCTGAAATAACACAACAAAAGTGACAGTTTCAGAAATCAATATTTTCCACAGCCATCTAGATATCTGGATGAAACTTTTCGTCGACTTTGAAGTAGTACCCAGTAGTGCGTGATACTGCGAAGTCATTTGGCGCTGTTTTTTGAAATATATAACAAAATAAACGAACTTTCCACTTTTGTAAACCTTTCCACTTTGCCTTCCGTGCCCCAGGGGAGATCGCTCCCTAATTCTGTTTGTCTTTGTTAAGAAGTGAGAAAAATTTCATTATTCGAATAATAAGCGTGATTGTTATATGCTTTATAACTTATTATCTAAAAACATGAGATGTTCAGTGTGGTTGAATTGTGAAATAGAGTTGATGTATAACGAGTCTAATAATACACTAATAAGTAAATCAGAAAATAAAGGGTCTATTTTCTGATATTACTGCGCCATGGTGAATGCGTGTGAATAAAAGTTATAAAATAGATAAATACTATTAATGTGAGTAGATCTTCAAAGAAGTAATTGATATGTTAAATTAAAATATTTTGCTTACTCAACAACAGTTATAAATTAACACGTTCTTGAATACAGCATTGGTGCCAAGAATCAATCATATTGAAATAGAATAATTGATTACATAATTGAATTAGTTGTGCAGTCACGCTGTGACCTAACTTCATGGCGCCATCACATACCTGGGTATCTCGAGTAGGCCTACCTATAAACTAATTTCTTACATGGTCATGTCCACTCCTCTAGATTATTCCAGTTGGCTTCTCTTTCAAGGACGCAAGGCACGAAATTCTTCACCTGACCCCTTGAACCCATGTGAAAGGCTCACCCGAATGGCACAGAATTGTCTACGTAATCAAGATATGTCATCTTACAGTGGTATTGCGACTGATAGAGAAAGAGAGATGTAAAAAGTGGGTGCTGTTTTGCAGAAATAGAGAAGGTTTCTTAGCGACGCATACTATTAAAATAAGGATAATAGGATAAATAAGGATTGTAATAGCGAAATTAGCGTTTTTTTCGTTGCGATGTGCATCATTCTTGTCTCTGATTCTCGTCGGAACGCTTTGTCCGTGAGTTGTAATGTAAATCCCGGCCTCTGATGGCCATAAACTAGGAAAACGCTTAAGTCCCGACGCGTTGATGAATGAGCTTTTTTGTAAGTTTTTAGTTTGCGTAGGACCACTTTTCCTTTTCAAGTGCTTTTTGAATGCATTGTAGGTGATTGTTGTCAAGTTTCCTATTGTTACTTGTTAATTGTTATTATACACCTAAAAAAAACTCATATTAAAACCTTTATTTCTATAGATTCTGGCTAACTTTTTCTTTTAAGAGGCATTAGATCACCATTACCTTAATGTCCATGTGAAATGTGAACGTTGTAGCCCCACCCGTTTGGTCAGATTCGGCCCAAATATCACGAAAATATCTCATTAAAAATCGGGAAAAATCGTAAAAATACGATATTCATGAGAAATATTTATTCGATTGTACCCAAAAACGTGGCACTTTTAAGTTCAGAGATTTCGAAGGTCCCCTAAAATTTTTATCAAGATCGCATAATATGCCGTTTGCCCGGTAGAGAGCGAACAAACAGAAAAAAACAAAAAAAAAACACCAGAGCTAAATTTTTTGGGGGTCAGTGAAATTGAAGTCTTCACTTCGCTCATCCAATTGCCTGATGATGAAAAAGCGGAATCGTGGATATTTCCAGACTTTTTATTTGAAAATGGGGGGTTTAATTTGGGGATTAGCGGATCATCCGCCAGATAATTGTTCAGAACTATTACTCATAAGTTTAATCTTGCATTATTAAAACAAACGTTCTAAAGTTTTTATAGAGACATAACCAATTTAGTCTTTTATGTTTAAACTTTTAAACTTTTAGTCGAGAAAGTCATTTTGGTAATTTGACATTTGGTTCTAAAGTTGAAACAAGTAATTTTGTAAAATATTTTGTTTAATTAATCGTTTTTGAGTCTCATAATTAGGTGTGTACACATCCTTATAAAATACAATAATTAACATTATTCAGTGAAAGGATTCATAACCGCCTCTAGAAAATACAACCTCGACGACATCAATTAATTTTATTCAGATGATTCCCGGCAAAAAACAAAATAGGTGTTCGTTATTGCCAAATGTATACGGACTTGTATTTCTAGTATGGGCCCGAAATGAGAGTGAGTGCAGTGCGAAAGTGAGTCTAAAAGAGAAGGGCATACAAGTCTTAGTGTGAGAACCATATCGTACAGTCTAGTAAAAACACGCGCGCTGGAAGAAGAGCGCGCAATGTTTTGAGGCTCGAGCCTAGTTGAAATAGTGGTATCGCTCCTTTGCGACTGCCTTGAAGAAATGACCGCCTTATAGCCTAAACGACGCAATATTTGCGTATTCAAAACAATAATTTCTCAACAAGCAGTTTGTCTTCTTATAATGTTAATTTTATGGTTTCATGTACAAATGTATAATTATACCTTTTCAGTATATTGTAACAATACAATATATATATTTTGTATATCCAACAATTAAATGGACACCATGTTAGCACAAAGAACAAGCAATACAAGCAAGCAGAATACAAGCTTGGTAAAAAGTAATTATTTTGGAACAAGACATAAAATAAATAGAACGCCTGTAGAGCAACAATAAGAAGGTCAGAACAACTGCAAATAATACAAAATCGATTAGTTACACTATCTCTCCTAAATTGTAAAAAAAAGTATTGCAAAAATTCAGTAGCATGCATATAAATTAAATGTTATAATTAAGATAGGCCTACTCCTACAGTCATTTTGTAAATTGCATGCTATTATTTACAATGGAACTGTCAATAAATTCAATTTATATTTCAAGCACAGATAAATTTAAGTTTTTCCCATTGAAAGAATTTGTTATTATGTTAGTGTTTGTTTAGGTCGACGGTGACAATCTTGTCATAAAATACTATTATTATTAAAAAAAAAACTTTAATAGTAACAATAGAAAAAAACAATAACAAGAAACAAGAGTAAATTTATAAACTTCATATCATATTTCAAGTCCTGAAGAAGAAGACAAAATGGTCTTCGAAACGTCGACATAGAAAAATATCATTACCGCCCTACAAACAACCCGATAAATAAAAAAAATGTCAATATTATTATTGTTTTATAAAATATTTAACTCACCTCTGGGGTGTAGAAGGGGTGCAAGTAGTCTGAGAAGAACTGTTGGTGTCCGTTAAAGAGTTGGTTATCGATAGTGTGGGTGTTCTCGAACCCGACCGAGAAGGGGTTGTATTTGCCCTGGTGTTGTTGTTGTTGTTGTTGTTGCTGTTGTTGTTGCTGTTGATGTTGTTGAGGATGTTGCTGTTGATGTTGTTGATAGTGTTGTTGTTGTTGTTGTTGGCCGACAGGGCGGGGGCTGGGCGCCGTATTCCCAGGGTGCGGAATATGAAGCGGGGCGGGTATCGGCGCGTACACCAGCTGCTTCGGCAACCCTCGGTATTCCTGCTGCTTCGGGTATCTTCGGAACTCGTGCTTGTACGTCCCTGGAAACCGAAGACGCCCAACAGGTGCGAAAAGTTCCGTAAAATCTAGTGGATGAATGGTTGATAAACATAAAGCACTGCAAATAAACTAGAAGAACAGGTATTTAATATTTGAAATATTATTTCGATTTCAGTTTGATGATGATGATGATGATGATGATTTGTGTCGCTAAACATCTCTATAATTGCACTTAAGCTATTCGAGACGATGAGTGGTGAAAGATGACGATGAAAAACGATTACAGCAAACCCATACTTAATGCGGGAGTCGAACCCACGTCCCCGTAGTGTCTTACACTTCAAAAGCACCTAATCGTAATTGCCACCGCGGACGGCGATTTCAGTTTGAGAAAGACTTTTAAAGAAAGGTCAAAATATCACTTTGTGTAATATGAAAAAAGAACAGTTGCGAAGTACAAAAACTTGCATTTTAAATATAAAGTGACTGTATTTCCTTAAACAAGGTCAACTTATATATACTTATAGCTCAACTTTCGCTCCTTTATGAAAATACAGATTCAATAAATTACCAAAACTTGATTCCAAGATCTCCATTTTAAAATATTAACATGGACCGTCATAATACTTTCATTACTTTCAAACATTCTTTAAATTGAAAAAAAATAATTTAAATGTCTGTTAAAACAAGTCTTGGTTTAACAAAAAAAAAACAATAAATTAAATGGTAAATTGAGCACACACGATATTATCATATTCATTTAAAAAAAAAACGTATAACTAACGTGTGCAAATAAAGAGTGGATGTCACATTCTTGTTTGGCGTTCTTCAAAATTTCGTTTTAAAATTAGCAATCGCGATTTGAAGTAGTACCTCATAATTAAAAATCAAAATCAGCACAGAACAATACTCTGCTGAAACTCAACTCACTCACCCACTGCATGATAGTTCGACAGTATCATCTGCCATCCCCGCGGACGCTACGGTTGTAGTTTTACGTCAACTTGTGCCGAATCTATCCCAGCAGGACACCCGCCGAATGTACCGAAACTTACGCGGCTAAAGAAAAGAATCTCAGTTGCCTATGACAGGTTTATAAATTAATTGATTGATTGATTGATTTATTTATATTGCTTAACTCTCATATTAATGCACTAAAGACATTCGCGACGATGAGTAGTGATAGATGAGGATGAAGGATGAATAGAAAGGAGGCGGGGAAACCCGGTACCGGCATTATCAACGTATAAAATGAAATGATAATAATATGAATCGCAACAGTAAATATAAAAGAAAATCGTATTAGAGTCGACCCACTCAGTCATATAACTGATTTTCAGTGGGGGACCAAAGCGACTAAGCCAACCCTGTCGGCCCAGACGCAATCGACGAGTGAGCGATAACCAACCATAGATCGATATTTTTTTTATAGGAAATTTAGCAATCGGTGGTATGGACAGTGCGAACACCCGTGGATCAACGCCAGAATCAACAAGCCGATTCAGAACCACTTTTAAATTTACTCCCTCGTTGCTAGACGGCTCCAAAGTCACCGTTTACAAATTCCTAATACAAGAACTGATGGACAAGTCCAAACCAGAAGTTAAAAAACTTCTGACTTTTGCGGGAATCGAACCCTGGACCTTCTGCATTGGAAGCGGAGATGCTAACCACAAGACCAACGAGTAAAGAGTCTCACCTATGGGCGGTCGTATGATGTATGTGGAGTCCACAGTGCGCGGCTCCTGGTCGTTGTACCTCCCCTCGCGCGGAACGTACCGACCGTCGGGAGTCAGGACTATCTTGATGACGGACATCTCCAGGTCCGAGTTGCGCATCACGTTGGGGTGCTTGTCGTGGCGTCGGGCGTCGAGGAGGACGCCGTCGGGCACCGCGATGCCGTCCTTGTTGAGCCGGTTCAAGGCCAGACGGTCGGCTCGGAACGCGTCCTCGGGGATCTTGCCGCCGGAGTGGGGGAGGACCTGCTCGCGGAAGATCTGACGTTTGTGCTGGAAGGGAAACATACGGATTCATTTAATAATATTTCTTGTCTATTTCAGGGGGCGAATATATACTGAAGGCATCTGGAACGACAAAGTAACGGACCAACGGAGACTGCAGTTCATACTGGACAAAAGTAGTTCGAGACGATTCTCAAGCTATTTTACTGATAATCGTATTTTGCTGTTAAAATAAATAAATAAATAAATTGTATTTAGAGCCTAAATCACTCAGTTATATAACTGATTTTCAGTGGGGGACAGTAAATCAAAGTGACTAAGCCTACCTGTAGGCCCAACGCAATCGACGAGTGAGCGATAACCAACCAAAGATCGATATTTTTAATAGGAAATATAGCAATCAGTGAAGTTATATCCCTAGTAGGTTCCCGATCTAAAAGAGTCAAGAGACTCACTCAATACACACATTCTCCTTAAATATTTGTAGGTTCAACCTTGCCCGCTTTAGGATACAAACTTTAAGTGTACGGTTTTAGAATTATTTGAGAAAGAGTGCTCATAAATTAAATTATTTCCAAGCAGCAAGCATTTGGTAGGTCCTCTTGCAAGTTGACCAGTGTGCTATACATCACGTTTTCTCCTACGTTTTACATTTTTTGAAAGTAAACTTCCCTGGGAGCTACTCCTATGCGGGTGACTTAATAATATATAGCTGTAGGGTTTTGGGAGAGTGTGGAGGAAATGTACACGCGCAATTTGATAGAACTCAATTGCTGTATAATGCTAATTTTATTATTTTTTACTAATTTAACTAAAAAAGAAAAACTTGTCAGGGTTGCGGGTATATCTTGAAGGCGACGAAAACCATTTGAGTATCACGTTAGAGTGAAACACAAGCTACCTCTATCGGTTTCCAACTCATCATGCATACTTCTCCCTCGATGCCAGATAGATAAATTAAATTCATTGTATGGCACTTTTCACGCAAATTCAGTGCTGACGGGAATAGTATGAGATTTGAATAAGAATCAAGATTTGTTTCGAACCTACAGACGCAGCTCGTGCGTAACGCATGAGACTCTGATTCAGGACGTCGCAGGTTCGATTTCCGACACTAGTAATTCTGATTGAACGTTTTTCAAGGGTTTCTTCAATAATACTTGGATTGAGTCCTTAAACAGCCCTCGGGCATTCCTTTTTAAATTACTCTTAACACCCTTATAAGTTCCCGGGTAAAGCTGTTGTTGTATACCCCCCAACATTCATACCAACAAAACAATTTGTATTCTAATTGTGTTTTATTATTACTAAATTAAGGCGCTTTGTATATACATAATTAACAAAGTACCATAAACCCCCACTAAAAGTCATTACTTCATTCAGTATTTGATTTATCCAAAGCATTTGCTCTTATTTTCACACGGATGCAGCTCAGAGAATGGTAGGAACAATCAAATGAATGGAAATTCAATCGTGGGACTGATCTCATCGTTAAATCAGAGGTTACTTCATAACGAGACTCCATCAATCACTTCTTGTTCGCCTACTATCTTATAATAGGCAAATAGAGGTAGTCGTGCGTAAACTATGGGATGGCGATTAATAAGAATCGTGTGGTTTTAATTAGCAAGTAGAGATTATTCTGTTAACGAGACTATCTTCTCGTCCCATTCCATAGAGATCGGATCTGTATCATGATTTCGTGTTCAGATAAGTGCTGATCTATGTATTTAAAGATGCTTAATCTATTGCCAAAATATTGGGGCTATATTAAAATACATTCAATGTTATTAAGTCTTACCGACAGAGCGAGCTCAAGCGTAAAGCGTTAGACTGATTCGGAAGGTCGTGAGTTCGAAAACCGCAACTGGCAATCCTGACTGAAAGTTTGTCCAATTTATTTAAGTCGTTAACGTGAATGCAAGGAACTTTTTCTTTCGCAACTGTCCTAAATCAAAATTACATTTACAATTTAATTACATCTGAATTACACCTGAAGAGGTGCATACCCCTCTCAAATGACGAATGAAGAGAATGTGTATTATACTTTCAGAACTCTTGGACATTCTTAGCTTCTTTTTATTCTCACAGTATTAATCTATTTAGTTAATACAATTGAGTCACATTTTCCCCTTGTGATTTTTAACGTTAAGAATTAACAATTATGTGTTAATTTTATATCTGGAACAAAATAACTTATACCACATCACGAAATACAGAGATTCGAAACTCAACCCTTTCTTTATTATGTCCGTGGTCTCATTTTCTCAACAATCATCCATCACGAAACATCAATTAATGAAATGAAACACAAACCCCTCCATGAACCGTACTATGTTGTGAGGTTGGCAAGGAGTACTTTTCCCTGTCACGGGTCATTAGATGAAAGTGTTGGACACTGAGATGTGGAGTACGCATCTTTACAAGAAACTGGCACTTAAACTACTTCCGGTAACTCTTGGCGTGCTCAGAGCGTGCTCTACAGGTCAGGATGGAGTGGTCTTGAGCGCTCGACCGTGACCGGCAAAGAATACTCGACAATGTGGAGTGGACTCGCGTGGCACACATTGTACGGGGTATAATTAGACGATGTTTTAATCAAGCTCATTTTCGTGAACAAATTGAAATGGCAATGAAAAATCCGTTGAAATATAATTATTAGAAGTGTGTTTCGTTACTTTCTGTTAAGATTGAGTAAAATACAAGACAATTGATAATACTGGAGACTGCGTTTTTTTTTTTTTTTTTTTTTACAAAAATGTCTCCATGATGATGCATAACTTCATGCTGATTTTACATGGGACGGACCTTTTATAAATTTGCCGATTTGCACATGCTTTTGAAAGAATACATATTTTTATTTTAGAAAACATGTTATTTGGGTGTGTAATATATTTTCAATATGCAAGTGTATGTTTCTTAATTTTTCCTTTGTTACATATTCTAATATGACAACTGTTTCTTGAGAGCCTTGTGCAATTTCGACAACTAGTTATTTCTATACCTGCATCAAAGTTGACTCAATAATTTGTTTGGATTCTGAGATCGGGGCCAAAACATTCACCTAATCTCATTACTCTGTGACGCACAGCCCGCAGTGGTTGTCAAATAGATGAATTAGAATGTCATTATTATGATTTTACTTCTTTCACAATCATTTGCAGCTTCACTTCTTTTTGTTTACCATTTACATTAATAATAAGTGTGGTGAAACACAACAATGGCATTATTAATCATTAATAACAGGGTTGTACATTGGGACATTCATGGATCTTAATTTTAGAGATTTCAGAGGGGTGTACTAACATTTAGAGTTTTCGCACACCATCTACGTATTTAGTAAAAGCATACCTTATTGAAGATAATAGAAACCTAATTTATCAATATAGGTGTTTTAAATTGGATTATTTTCTGTAACAAATTTTCGTAATAAGTTTTGAAGGAAAGAAAATTGTAAAACGTTCTACGGGTTATACGTAAAAAAAGGTTAAGGATTCAACAAAAGTATAAAAAGCTTTTGAGTGTAATAACTAGAATTTTTCTTGCAGAAATTGAGAAAGAAGTCACCTACGATAATGTTATATGCATGAAGCTATAATCGTCCTTCTGTTTTGGGGAATGGTCGTGGGGCTCGAAGCCTCTCCCTTGGTATTCTTGAGTGCCAGGTGCGAAGCACCTATAACTATAAATCAGATGTGTGCCAGAGTTGGTCGATGGACATGAAGCTATAGTATGTTCTACGTTTAACTGATTACGACCTGCTTAATTTTTTTTGTTAATCCATAGTTATAAATTTACGTTATTTCTATTTTCTTTTACATATTTAGATTACCATTTCATATTCGTCCACCTTTAGGCACCACAACCGCAATCTTAGAATTCTCAAGCTTCTTCACATTCCCCGTAGTATAAAGCAACTCATATCAACATATTAAATTGTTCTCATTGTCGTCAACAATAATAAAACCCACGGTTTTGACTGTACTTTACAATTACTTCACAAATCATGCATGGTAACATTCAGCTACGTTTTAGTCACCGAAATGAAAGTATATAATTAATTTTTGTTAAGAATGAACAATATACTAAAACAATTAAACGAGAGGAAATATAGACATATTGTTCTTTCTTCGTTATGTAAACATTGTGATGTGCGCCAAAACATAATTATAATAATTAAATGCAGTGTTCAAACAGTCAAGTTTAAATGTGTAACATATAACACAAATTAAGCAACTACATTCATGGAAAAAGTTGTCTTTACCTTGTTTACCTAAGAATTCTAGGCGTGCCTAAATTGAGTTCTCATGTAATAGAAGTTTGGCCTTCTATTTTAAAAAATCGTTCCAATTTTTCTGTTATGCATATCAAGAAACTTGAGATGATTACTTTTATTTTTTGTTTGGATGTGTGTAATAAAACTATCGCCATCATCAGTTGCGTCAATTCGCACCAAATTGGTGGCTTAGTTAATCACATCGCTTCACAAGGAATTTGTTACTCAATTGGAGTGGAAATTACTGTGTGTAATACGACATTGAAAGTGTGAAGTGAATCTGCTCCTGTATAGGCTGTTTGAAATGATAGACTTAACGTTAATGATTATAGAATGTGGATTACTTAACGTGGCTATAGAGTAATTTAATTTCGATTACTCTATAAAACTGAATTGAGAAATCACATTATGCGTACTTGTTAAAGCTCGATCAAAATGCAAACACGTTGTCAAATTATTTTCATGTGAAACTTAACCATCACACTACAAAACCCACAGTTCTGTCCACACAAAAATTATTACCGAAATATTATCAGTACTTTGTAATTAGTGTACTGAGCTGTACTCAAAGGTTTACTTCTTAGCATTTAGCAATTATATGTCTACACACTTCTAATCACTTGTAACAGTACATGTTATTGAAGGGAACTTACCTTCTAAAAAAAGTATCAATGTCTTTGAAGAAAATACATCTATCGTTCAGCGAGATTTTCAGTGCTAACCTGTAACATACCTAAAACAGATTCGAATCTTGTGAGAAACCTATACTCTGGGACAATTATGTCGGGTTTCGAACCAGTGATCTCCCTAGTCAGAGTCGTGTTCGCTGTGTATGTGCTTCCTCTGTCGTTTTTTTTTAATTATTCTAAAAAAATACGAATTAATGCACTTTGCTATTAGTGAGCATATTTTTTAAATTTCTTTTGAACCTGCCAAGAGACGATTACATGTCACTCTTCACGTGTCTTAGATATTTTGGTTTTAGAGCACTTGTGAAAGGAATGTTCAAGGGCTGCAAGAGGCCTCAATCCTATTCAAACGACTGAAGAAAACCCTGGACAAAACTTTCAGTCACGATTGTCGTTTGCGGGTATCGAACCGTGACCTCCCGAATGTAAGTCGAGAGCTTTACGCCTGATACATGTCTTAAGTTACAAAGTTTAAAAAAAGTTATCTTACCGAAAAATATGAATAACACCGTTCATATTTAGAGGGAAATTAATATCTCGATTTACGCTTTTAAACACTTCAAAGAATAGTTCCTTGTGACCTTGACAGTAACACACGACATGCAACCGTCTGTTGCATCCGCGTGTTATCATTTAATCTGAGTTGCACATGTTGTGGTAACTGTAGAAGTGACTTTAACAGGGAATTTGTCAAGTTTCCGTTTAACGACTTTATTGTTCATTTAGACGAAGGTAACAATGTTGGGAGTGCATGATGTAAGTTACGACTGTTCGAAGTTTCGTAAGAACACACACATTTTGAAGAAAAGCATTAGTATTTTCACATGCAATTTTCTTGCAGCGTTATAACAATTTAAACTGACATAACCAACAAATTATATAAACAACATTTATTCAAAATCTATCCGATCGACATAACCTACTACAACTGCAGATATGTACAAATCTAGGTGGCATTAATTTTGGTATTTTGGTAATGGTACATTTTATTATAATTTGATGTATAATTTTATTTTAATCTTCTTGTATATGCATTTATTGTCCTCATTCATCTTTCAGTCAGGACTGCTGCTGGCTGGTATCGTCTCGACGATATCCTGAATCAGAGTCTCGAGTTTATGGAACTTGCTACCTCGGTGGTGTATTATTTTTGCAATGATCGTAACAAGTAACATGCGTCATCCTCAACTATTAAAAATCACCAATATTTTCATGTATTCATCATTTTGAGTGTTTAAATGTATTTCCAACTAAACTAGGCATGACTTATTTTTGTGAATCTTTCACCTTCATTAGTTGATCAAACTTGAATATCTAGGTGGTGCAAGCCATACACATTAATATCGTTCGTGTTGTGGGTGGACCCCACCCAACAAAGTCAAATCCAGTGTATTTGTTATCGAAATATAATTAGACCAGTGACACTCTCTTTCACATCAAGTTTTGAGTGACAAGAATAGTAAAGCAAAGGGGCGGAATTGGGAAATCTCCAATGCCCCCTTGTCATGTCCCAAATTTGTACTGTGTTTGTTACAAATGAACTTATTAACATAATTTATTATTCCTGTCCACAGCTAAAGCTAATAAGGTGCGAACACTCAGCATTTCGAGTGCAATTCTTCCGTACTTTTACATACAGGCATTACCTTCCTGAATATGCACACATAGCAAGTAATATACACGCACGTCTTCAGCAAGAGTCGTAACATTCTTGTGCTCATTTGATTGTAATTTTGAACATGCCCAGTTGAGTGGAATTTACTGAAAATCTGCGTTCGTACTTTTTGTGCTACGTGATGAAGATAAAATGTGTGTGCATACTAAAAAAAATATGTTTATCTTCGTATCTAATTTGTTTTTAAAAATTGTGTTACCATTTTGTCACCACAATTTAAAATGTAAACTTGGAACTTGGAATATTTTTATGAACTTTGAGAACTCGCAGGTAAAAATAACTGTTATGTTATTTTTTCTAAAAATACAAAACAAAACAGAACAGTGTACGAGAAATAAGGATTTAGATATCGTTCAGAGGGTGGAAAAAGAACCAAAATATAATTTTGATCTTCCTGCATGTAATGAGCAAATATGCAAGTACTGCACTCAAGATGATGGACGCGAAATTACAGTTTTTTGTGATATCTCGAGAACGCTGCAAAAATACTGGAAAACTGTTTACAGACAGCTAGTTTTGAGAGAACTTGAACCTGCACGAAAAAGATTTAATGCGATTTTAATTAAGTTTCGTATTCGATAATTAATTAATTGAATATTTGAAATACAAACCTCACCAATTATTGAATTGAATATTTTTCTTGTGTTATATTGTTCTAACCAAACCACATAGCTCTCTGCAAATCAGTTTCTAGATATTTGCAACGTTCTCGGGATATCACTAAAATAGACTGTAATTTCGTTTGGTTTTAATATTGATGGTGATCTACCATCTTAATTGTGGGTTTTGTTATTAAAACACGCAACAGGATGACCAGATAATGAAATACGAATCAATTTCGCAAAGTCGAAGTTGGTATTTCTCTGATGACGCAACTTCGAACTCTGTTCCCGCGTAGTTCATGGGAGTCTTGTTTAGGAAACGGAAGGATTATATAATATTTGCGAATTGTTTCATTGAGTAATCTTATCTTCTTCCTTATATCTGTGGGATTCACAGCTTCCTCTACTCCGTGCTGTCGGCTACCACCTCGGTGGAGAAAGGAGTGAACGAGAGCGTAATGTGGTAAGCAGATGAACAACGCCTTGCACTGTGTTTCTCAGTCATTAGAATGTAACATTAATCATGTTGATGTTGAACAAGACAAGAGTCTCGTGATTATATCGATGTGCTAATGCTGTCTAGATGATATTATAATTGGGTGATTTGTTTTAAATGACATTTTCTGTGTGTTGTAATGGTTGACATTTGGTTTAATCACGTGCGTGCGTTTTGTTATGATTCACTGAGCTTGACGTTGAGAAATATTTCATCTCATTAATTGAGATTTGTTACTACTTTCAATATCTAGTGACAAGGCTACAATCCAAATCGCAACAAAACTACAAAAACTATTGTAATAATATGGTAATGTTATTTATTTCTATTTGGGACAATTCTATGAGCAATGGAAGGTCAAATATAAATTAAATAAAGATTAAATGTCATTAAGTTTTTGTTTTATCAAATTTAAAATGAACTCACTACACTTACAAAATTAAAATGAAAGGTTTTAATATTAAATACATTCACATCTTACTTTTTGTGGGCGTGTTATATTTGTAAATTTAACTTTAAATTACATATTAAATTAGGTCAATAAAATTGTTCTCAAATAAATTAGATTTTAAAACGTAAAAGGTTAACAATTATTATGATGCACTGTTGGCAAATTCGAGAGTACAAAAAACTGTAGTTCCACTCCCCAGGTATTATGTAAATTAGGTTGCCTAATTACATTCGGATATCAAAAAATATAATTGTTATTTCACTATAAAATTAAGAAGTTTAGTGTTGAAATTAAGACGAAACAGAAAGTTCGGAATTCGCCAATTTTGTGACCCTAAAAGTTCAGATCTCGTTTCCAAGTTATAATTATTATCAACCTACAAGAAACGTTTTAATTACATATATTTATAATGTGTTTATAATAAGTTTGCACGTAAGAATGAATCCTTCATTCTGTAGACAGTAATGTTCGTTAGAGAACGATCTCTCTTGTTACATAATCTTTTCAAGTGATGGACACCTTAAAGTTAGCCGTATCCTCTTAATTAAATCGCGTGTGTTGTTTGGCTGAGTGAGAGATGGCCGAGTGAAGCTGTCGTCGGTAGCCATCGCTAATCACTTTCGCCGCTAACTTCACGTTGCTAGCACGCACTCTTACGTCATTCATAACGTTCCACATCCCACTAAAATATAACCCACGCCTATTTCTCTCCAAGAGAAAATTGTCAAATTTCATTTTAATACATCGTAAAGTCTCGAGAACAGTCATCGCTAGTAATTTATCTCACCTAATTATCAACGTAACTCGGTTACAAAATGTAGCTTCCCACAAGAGTTTAGTTAGTCTGTGCACTGTTACGATAGCTTCGCTCTTACACTAATTTAGCGACGTAATGGAAAATGATTATACCGGCGGGCGGTGTTTTTGTTTGTTAAATTTAATGTAAAAATGAGTTGGCGGATCTGTTAAACAAAACAAATTTCACAGTAGTTAAGTTGCGTGGATGGGAAATTCTTAATAAAAGCGAATTGGATTAATTACTCTTATTAGTGAACATTGAGATCTCTTGAATACCTAGCTTGAAAACGAAAATATTTTGTAACCAAGTAAGACAAACTTGATGGAAATATGTATAAGAATTATTTTGAGTTACATTCACATCACATGTTTCATACTTATTATATAAATGCGTAAAAAACAATATTTGCTCTGCAAATTCGAATGGTGAGCAATCTTAATTAATAAAAAATTCGCATAAGAAATAGTGTAGTTTGTAATTGGATGAGCGAAGAGACTCATTTCACGCCCCAAAAAATTAGCCGGTGTTTTGTATTTTGTTTTGTTTTTTTTTTTGTTTCCCTGTTTGTTCGCTTCTACGGAAACGGCTATGCGATCTTGATGAAATTGACAACCTTCGTTCTCTGAATTAGATTTCCACGTTTTGGTACAAAAGCAATATTTCTCATGAATATCGAACTTTTACGATTTTTTCGATTTTAGTGCATATTCGTGCATGTGCCAATTGACCAAAGGGTGGCTACACTCTAGTTCACATGAATTAGTATGTGATGTATTTCTTTGAAGAAAGTGAAAAGTTAGAGAATCTAGAGAATAACTTAATACTTTTGACTTTTGTGCGATATTTTCGCATTGGCATTCTGACAAACGGTGGGGTACAACGTAATTTTAGGACTAAGTATGTGAGTAGTACTTTGAGAAAAGTGAAAAAGTAGCCAAATCCATAGAATTAAGTTTTTATATAAGTTGTTACGGTAAATAAGCATTAAAGAACAAGAATTGACAAATCACTACAATGTAGCAGCAAAACAAAGCACTTGCAAGTAAGATATCCACGCAACTAACTTAAAAGTCATCCCTCACGCGGCGGATTAGCGTTTCTAGTAAAACAAAGTCAGTTTCATGTGTGGTGAGTTTAACAAAGAAAGCAAACAATAACTATCACAGGGGCAACAGAAGGACCAAAATCTGGTCATTGTTTTATTCTCGACATAACATTGTATTTTATTCTATTGAAATTGTTAAGTAACCGAATGATACATTTCTTGCGAGAGATGGGTTTTATATAAATACCGACCAATGTTTGCCAATGATACAAAAAGACGCGAAGATAGCGTATAATTTGTAAATAGTCGCGCCACGTTTGGAGATGTTATGCAACTCTATTTGCATCTATTCTACTGTTGTACAGGAGTACAAAGCTCGGTTCATAAATTCATCACCAACTCGTATTATCAACGTAAATCAGGTACAAAATGTAGCTTCCCACAAGAGTTAAAAGTTAACAGCTAAATAAAATCTTGTTTTTAAAACGGGAATTAATTTTCAAGAAGAGTTTAAAACAAGTTATCGACGTAAATCGACCAAGACAAAAGCATACACGACTTTTGGAAAATATGTCTTACCTTATCGCTAAGGGTCGTCGTCTGTCTCTAACTGAACACTTAGTTTAATATTTCACTCTAAGTTTTATGAATTTGTGTATAAACAGAAAAATTCGTAAAAAAATGCAAGCAAATGCAATTTGTGAAATGTAATTCTTTTTGAGGTTGTGTTATAATGTTGACTAGTATTTTGTAAGTTAATGCACTGTCGTGAATATTTTGTCAATCTTCTTGAACTTCAAGCCAGTAATGTACACTTGTATTTCAATTCGCAGCGATAATTAGGTATTTTGCTGTGTACTATACTAATGATGTGGGTGACGTGAGACGTAATTTAAAAAAATGCACCTTAATATTATTAGTTTATAATGAGAGTGATCGTGTAAAAACCAATAATGATTTATTATTTTAAAAGTAAATATGATAGAAAATTATTAATGGCAAAAAAAGCATAAAACAAATGACAATGATCACAATATACAAACTAAATAGGGAAATTTAAAGCCCCACTTCCAGGCTCTGCCTTAAGCAGAAGCTTATTAACTAGTTACTATATATTATAGTCTTCGCTCTGAGGCTGTCGTGGGCGGGTTGGTTTTCAAGAGAATATCAAGATTTATGTTTCACTTATGAACAATGACAAACATAACTTCATTACATCCCGCAATAAACACACCAACGTATTATATTGTCCACCATAACCAAGCAATACCTCAAGGTAAACTGGTACCTTACAGTGACTTATACCTCAACACCTTTTATGTTGTATTCTTCAAGTATGTCCTAATGCGTTCTTTATAGAGGCAATTGAAAGACCTATAATACAGCCTTCACCCCCACCTTCCCACACCCCCATACAGGGCGTCTCCAGCGACGAGTGCACTACTATTCTCAAGTACTTCCGATGTTTCAAGGTTACAAGCGAATTTGAATAAATTTCCACTCACATAAATTGAAATAGATTTAACTATTGAACTATTATTTTCATTGAGTTAGCTACATTCTTTTTCCTTTTATGGATTGGTTTGAGATAGCCAAGGTCTAGTATTATGTTTCACTACTTCTTCCGACAGTGATGGCTCATACGTAACGTAAAGGACTCTGATTCGAGAGGTCATGGGCTCGAACTCCGTAATCGGTAATCCTGACTGCAAGTTGTTTCCGAAGTTTACTTAACAATTGTCCAAACTCCAAAATACCTGTTATATGTATAGAGAGTGGCACGCATTGCAACCTGGTCAGGTTTATCCCAAGAAATAAAAAAAAATACAAAAAAATCTACGAAATCTTTTTTTTTATACAGCAACAACAAAATTGCTTGGTATCCTTCCGGTTTTCTTCCAATGTGGACTACACTTATTTCAATTTCAGGTAATAAATTTATAGAGATGCGATTTAAAAAAAAGTTCTTATTGATATTGTATTTAATATTATATTAATATAATACACTAAATTTATGCAGCTTTTTTTATGGAGCAGGGACCTCAGTTGAAAGTTTCGAATCCACACATTTAATCGAATATCGTAATATATTGAAAGTAACCATTCAACGGAAATTTTGACTCACATCATGAAGTTGTAATAGTAATTTTCTTGTTTCATCAATTGAACTATGATGGCCGACCAAGGGAAATTTACTTTTAGGTCGTTGACAGGATTTGTTCGTTGACTGAGGAATTTCTTCCGTCAGTCGTTTGAATAAAAGCCCTGTGTTAGCGTTGAGCCATTTCTTGCGATAAACATCACGTTTATGAAGAACACCTCTAATCAAGCATTTTATTTATCGTGCACCATAATAAAATAATGAGCGTTTTATCTTTTAAGGAAATCTTGGAATATTCTTAGTAGAACACGAATAACTAAATATACGTAGGTTAAAGTGAAAGATTAAGAATAAAGATAGCAATAGTTGGATGATAATAGGAAACGTCTGCACAATTAGAGTGAAGTCTCTCTCTCTCTCTCTCACCTCACTTTATAGCATTAACAGATTCAAACGAATACAGAATATTACATTGTAACACCTTTTACTTTCCTGGTTCGTATCGTTACGCTCGATTAAGCTCTCAAGCTAATGTTTACAACACCCGTAACTAGTTCACGCATCACGTACCTCGCATTATGCATAATGCATACAATTAATTGAAGAATAAGAGCGCTTCGTCTTTGTATGGGATCCACTCTAGTAGCTGTTTCCGTAGACACGGTAGACACGCTAGAGAATAATATTAGTGGTCCAACAATAATGATGGTTTACAATTTGATTGTATCTCATCGGCAGTCATGGTTATTGTCAGACTGGATTTCTTATTAGATGATTATTTTGCACAAAATATTTATTTTAAGTTTAAAGAAAATTTGCATTACATTTTTAAATGTTTTAGTTTATTGTGTTGATAATTGAATTTGTTTTACTTGTTGGATGAGCGAAGCGAAGACTTCAATTTCACTGACCCCAAAAATTTGCTCGGGTGTTTTTTTTTTTTTTTTTTTTTTTTTTTTTTTTTTGTCTGTTTGTTAACTCTCTACCAGGCAAACGGCATATCCGATCTTGATGAAAATTTGACAGGACCTTCGAAATCTCTGAACTTAGAGGTGTATTGTTTTTGGGTACAACCGAAGAAATATTTCTCATGAATATCGTACTTTTACGATTTTTTTCGATTTTTTTCGCGATATTTTCGTGATTTTTGGGCCAATTCTGACCAACGGGTGGGGCTACAACGTTCATATTATACATGGACATTAAGGTTATGGTGATGTAGTACATTTTGAAAGAAAAAGTTAGCCAGAATCAGCCAGAATCCATAGAAATAAAGCTTTTAATATAAGTTTTTTTTGATTTTTTGTGCGATATTTTCGTGCCATTTGGCCAATTCTGACCAAACGGGTGGGGCTACAACGTTCATATTATACATGGACATTAAGGTTATGGTGATGTAGTACCTTAAAAAAAAGTTTAAATAGTTAGCCAGAATCCATAGAAATGAAGCTTTTAATAAAAGTTTTTAACGGTAAATAATACCAATTGACAGGTAACAAAAGAAACTTGACAACAATCACCTACAATACGTAGGCAGCAAAACAAAAACTTGGAAAAGTAAAGATATCCCATGCAAACTAAAATTTTTAAAAAGCTCATCCATCAACGCGGCGGGACTTAAGCGTTTTCCTAGTTTACATTGAGTTTTTTATGCCAAGTAAGTTATTTTTATGATTTTTATATATTTTTGGATGAGCGAAGCGAAGACTTCAATTTCACTGACCCCCAAAAAATTTAGCTCGGGTGTTTTTTTTTGTTTTTTTTTGTTTTTTTTTTTGTTTGTTTTTTTGTCTGTTTGTTAACTCTCTCCCAGGCAAACGGCATATCTGATCTTGATGAAAATTTGACAGGACCTTCGAAATCTCTGAACTTAGAGGTGTATTGTTTTTGGGTACAATCGAAGAAATATTTCTCATGAATATCGTACTTTTACGATTTTTTTTCGATTTTTTGTGCGATATTTTCGTGCCATTTGGGCCAATTCTGACCAAACGGGTGGGGCTACAACGTTCATGTTATACATG
Organism: Sweltsa coloradensis; assembly: GCA_024449915.1. Taxonomy (NCBI): domain Eukaryota; kingdom Metazoa; phylum Arthropoda; class Insecta; order Plecoptera; family Chloroperlidae; genus Sweltsa; species Sweltsa coloradensis. The sequence continues at coordinate 92,227 of JAMZAV010001803.1, forward strand.
GACATTGAGGTTATAATGATGTAGTACATTTTTAAAAAAAAATTGAAAAAGTTAGCCAGAATCTATAGAAAAAAGCTTTTAATATAAGTTTTTTGATTTTTTGTGCAATATTTTCGTGCCATTTGGTCCAATTCTGACCAAACGGGTGGGGCTACAACGTTCATATTATACATGGACATTAAGGTTATGGTGATGTATTACCTTTTAAAGAAAAAGTTGAAAATGTTAACCAGAATTCATAGAAATAAAGCTTTTAATAAAAGTTTTTTACGGTAAATAATAAAAATTGACAATAAACAATAGAAACTTGACAACAATCACTACAATGCGTAGGCAACAAAACAAAGCACTTGCAAAAGTAAAGATATCCCACGCAAACTAAAAACTTTAAAAAGCTCATCCATCAACGCGGCGGGACTTTAGCGTTTTCCTAGTTTTAAAATCTAATTTAACTTCACAAATACATATGTATGACATAAATGCGTAAAATGCTTATTTAAAGTTCGCGTTTCTTGGTTAAGTTTGCACTTATCGATTTTGTCAATATAAAGTACATAAGAGAAATTAATACATATAATTATTTGCAATGTAAATTTTGTTATTACTATTGGATGAGCGAAGCGAAGACTTCAATTTCACTGACCCCCCAAAAATTTAGCTCGGGTGTTTTTTGTTTGTTTGTTTGTTTGTTTTTTTTTGTTATTTTTTTGTTTTTCTGTCTGTTAACTCTCTACCAGGCAAACGGCTTATCCGATCTTGATGAAAATTGGAGGGGACCTTCGAAATCTCTGAACTTAGAGGTGTATTGTTTTTGGGTACAATCGAAGAAATATTTCTCATGAATATCGTACTTTCACGATTTTTTTCGATTTTTAGTGCGATATTTTCGTGACATTTGGGCCGATTCTGACCAAACGGGTGGGGCTATAACGTTCATATTTCACATGGACATTAAGGTAATGGTGATGTATTGCTTTTTGAAAGAAAAAGTTGAAAAAGTTAGCCAGAATCCATAGAATAAAGGTTTTAATATGAGTTTTTTACGGTTTAGTGCGATATTTTCGTGCCATTTGGTCCGATTATGACCAAACAGGTGGGGCTACAACGTTCATATTATACATGGACATTTAGGTTGTGGTGATGTAGTACCTTTTGAAAGAAAAAGTTGAAAAAGTTAGCCAGCATCCATAGAAATAAAGCTTTTAATATACGTTTTTTACGGTAAATAATAACAGTTGACAAGTAACAATAGAAACTTGACAACAATCACCTACAATACATAGGCAGCAAAGCAAAGCACTTGTAAAAGTAAAGATATCCCACGCAAACTAAAAACTTAAAAAAGCTCATCCATCAACGCGGCGGGACTTAAGCGTTTTCTAGTCATAATTTAACTAGGGGCCAAAAGTTAAACAATAATGCCTGTTCCTAATAAGGTATCAGTGGTCACTGGTCAAGGTGTAATAGAACTCATCGACTCGTGCGCGTTGATGTTTACTAAGCGTGACAGAGTATCTCCCTCTCCCCCTCTGAATGTTTTGTGTCAATCCAGACCCATAAAGCACCGACAAAACCCTTCTAAAACCTTGGGATTGTAGCGAATACGTCTAGGTTTATTAGAGTCATCAATAAAAAAGAACCTTTGGAGCGTGAGAGACTTGTCGAGTCTTCGTGTAGGAGTGAATGACACATTTTATCATTAGTTCGTTTCGTATAACGTTCTACTTGGGAAATATATTGTTGACCCATTTATGGAAAAACGTGGTGAATAGATTATAGAACGCGATTCCAACTATTGTAATACTACGATCGTAAAATAACCCTTTAAAAGGTGACCATGACATTTTTTGCGTTCTAAGTAAGGATACACAATTATCCTCGTGCATTTGTATTTAAAATTTTGGTTCGTTCGACACTTTGTAAATATCGGCAAAAAATGAACTTTTTATGGACCTTGAGGACTCGTAGGAAGAAATCTGTGACATAATAATGGATACAGAGGCTATACGTACGAGAGAAAAGGGGGGATATAGGTTTAAGAGGGTGAAAACAGAACCGGTAAATAAAATTGATTTGATATATTAATTGAGCGAGCGAAGCGAGCGTCTCCACTTGACTCTTATGGCTCGAATGTCTGTTTTTTTTTTTTCTGTTACTGCTTCGGTACAGGTCGCACCGTTTCTCTGATCGACCTGAAATTTTGCACACATGTACATACCACCTAGGCGGGTTGCTGTATAGTTTTTGAACAAAATCCAATCGTTGGTTATAAAAAAAAAATAAAAAAAAAATGTACCGATCGTTATGAAATTTTGCAGGGTCAATAAGTACAACATTCTCTCCTATTTACCAAATTTTCACCTAAATCGGTCAATACCTTAAAGACTTATTGGTAATCATATTTCGAAAAATGAAGTTAAAAAATGAAGGAGGCAGTGAAGATACAAAGATACACTTTAGAAGGCATGACGATAATTAGTACAATGCAAAGATGTTGGAATAGTATATAGTCCAGTTAGGCCTACACTGTGTGGTGGGCCTTATGGGAATGTCGTACTCGGGTCATGTTGCACGTACCGGTGCTCGCTCAACAACGCGTCTAACTGAGCGTTTTCCTAGTATTGAATATGCCTACAATTCAGAAGTTAAAAATCCATCCCGATCGGGGTTCGAACCCGAGTCTCCCACATTCCAGATCCAGATATATAATGTAATTACAATTCAGAACTTATATAGTTAAGTGTGGTGGTCTAGTTGGCTAAGGCGCGTACCTAGAATGTGGGAGATTCGGGTTCGAAGCTCGATCGGGATGGATATTTTGTTTCTGAATTGTATTAAATATTAACAATTCTACCTATACTGGAGTGTACATTTTAAAATAATGCATGGAAGTAGAAAAATGTATCTAAAACATGGGAATATGATTAGAAGAAGAAGAAGAAGAAGAAATAATGCAAATCGTTAGATAGTTGTTAGCAATAAAATAAACAGTTTCGCGATGAACCAACAACCTTCATCGAATCCTAATTAAACTTGTTTGGTTAACGATAAAACTTTCTTCTTACATTGACATTTTTTGTGTGTCATATATTTTATTGACTCACGCGTCATCATAAAATCTTGTTTATTTGTAAGCCAATCATACGTATATCATGTTACTTTATCTTATTTTTTTAATCAAATCTTAATTGTGTTATTGAAATAAATTTGAGTTCGCGAATGGAAATATTGAAGAATGCATTCCCCATTTTCTCCCGTCTTGTTTAGAACATTATTAAAATAATAAATTTGTATTTCAGATCTACATCTCGGTCACATAACTGATTTTCGACGTGAGACTCCCATTTTGAAAAGGATCAAGCTAATTCTGTCGGCGCCGACGCAATCGAAGCACGAACAATGATCAACCAGAGACCGGTATTATAAATAGGAAACACCGACCTAACTACTTGGGCACGATACACCTGCGAGCGACGCCAGACCTACTAACAAGTAGTGGTGGTTTGGATAATTTTTTTTGTTTTGTTCTAGTTTCATTTTGTCGTGTTAGTTGGTGAAACGTTCATCATAATACAAGAATATAGCATAACCCACCCATACAAACAACTAGTAAAATGGGCACTGTTAACTCAACTGTTGAGTGCCCTAAAACAACACTAACTAACATAGCTTGTATTATCACAGCTTAACCTTACACAGTCAAAATCATTGAGATCAAAAAGAAGGGCCAAACTTTTGTACCCTTCCCAAAAAAAATCGTAAGGAACACATCAAAGCTAACCGATGTGACCCTCTTCAGGTGACTATTTTTATTTGTTTATTGGAGTTAGGACAATTGTGAAGGGATGTCCGAGAGTTGTTTAACAGGACAAAATTCATTGCATTTGCATAAACGACTGAGAAAACCTCGGATAAACCTTCAGTCAGGATTGCCGGTCTCAACGGAATTAGAACCCGGGACCTCCCGAATCAGAGTCGCGCGCTTAACGCTCGAGCCAACACTGTCGGTGTACCCTTCTACATTCGCACACGATCTACATAAAATCTCTTTGCCCCGTGACTGCATCTCAACAAGCTAGGCACAACTGAATTTAAATTAGTCAGACAGAAATTTATGAATGCAGAGTAAGTGTACTTTCGTATGTACTCATTCGTCAAAAACTGCTGTTATTGTTCTCTGACTAGAATTTAAAATAGTACTTCTTGTGTTTCACTGCATGTATACATCTGTTTACACAGCTGAATACAAACAACACGGATACGTTTCTAAAAACTTAAATGCAACTGTGCGAGCGTTGCACACAGAAATTAATAAATGCAATTCCTTTCACTGCATCTCAACTCGTAGACAAAGAGGCCACGAAATGTCAGTTCACATTTCCACAGAATAATAACTTTGACATAGGTAAAAGGAAAGGAGTGAAGGAGGCACGCGCAGATCGTGATGTATAGCTTTGTAATTCCTTGTAATCTTAGTAGCTGAAACTGTTTTTGAAAATAGATCGTATTAGAAGTGGGATTGCTAATGCAAATGCTTCATTAAACCTTGGATTTAATGTTTGCCGTATCTCTACAATTTGCAACAATACTGTCGGAAGACTCCGTTCTATGGTAAGAATTGTAAGGCCGTGTGGCGGGTAAAGCATTTCCTGTTATTACAATTTTATAGAAACAACATTGAGTGATCAATGATAAATGATCAATCTATATCAACTATTATAAAAACGTGCCATATGTTGTTAGTTAAAATTTTAATGCTGAAGAACTTTATTCTAAATTACAAAATGTGTTGTGTTTACTTGATAACTATGGATAGTAATTTTAAAATATTCAAATTCAAATGTTGCAACTAATAATATCTAGATAGACCCATCTTTATTTTTTCCCGTGTCTCACATCCATACACACACATTTACTTTTGTTATTTTTTCCATATATTTGTTTATATTTATATTTATTTATTATTAATTTATATTCATTTTTATTTGTTAACAGTAACTTCCCTGATTAAATTCTTGTTAATAATAAAAACACCAGTTTTTCTGCATACAATAAATTACTTTTTAACTTTTGCTTGTGTTACTTATCCATTTTATTCGCAATTGTTATTGTATTTGCAACCCCGTAACCCGACAATCCAGGTTAGAATGGTTCGGAGGGCGTATATTCTATTCTTCACGACTTAATTTAGTTTATAAGTTTTTTTGCTACTCCTTAATTGTTCGTACTTTTTGTTATTGTTGTGTGTTTTGTTTGTGTTTTGTAATTTTGTATTTTGTATTTTTTTTTTTGTAAAATCAGTTATTTGGTAAATCTGTCAAATTTGTTGAATTTGAAATTTTATACAATATTTGAAATATTGTATTTAATAACGCGTTGTATTTTCTTATAGTAATTTGCATTGAAAGAGCTATATTTTTTAAATACGGGAATTATTCTAGATTTCAGCAACATCTGTTTTTAAACCTGCACATTCCAATCTATGGGTCACAGGGCGTAGCTTCCCTGACCACGTCCTACCACCGCTTGACACGGGCTTCAGAACGTGCTCCATGTTACACAACACACTTCTCGCTGTCTGCACCGCGTCTCACAGACGGGTAATTAACCCGCTCGAAGTCATCGGTAGCAATAACAACAACGTGATGGCTAGCTATTGAAATCGCGCTTTTGTTATATTTAGTCATGCACTGGATGAGAGCGTGAATAGAGTGACTCGGAGTGCTCGCTTTCTGTTTGTGCGTGCATGCATGCGAGGAAGACAGAGTGTAAACTTGACCATGAAAACATGGGAATCACTTTGCATAGAGGATTAGGCCGTTTTTCCTATAATTTTAGGCGTCCCTAAATATTAATTTTTATTGTATTGTAAAATCCGATGCTGATGTCAATAAATTTGTATTTATTTATGTAGCTTTATATTTATTTTTAATTATGAATGACATATGAGTTTGACAATCAGTAGGAATACACATGCAACAAAGGCTTATATCCATGAATATATTAACGCAAAAACTAAATAACAAAATCAGTAAAGCACAATATGACCAACATTAAAACAATAAAATTTTGAGAAAACAACGTGATAATTTCTCAAATTAACATTTACCATTTTAAATAATCAAAAAAGAATGCATACAACATTAAGTATGAAAAGCAAACCAAAAACCTAAAACATAGACTCGCACATTCTTATCGTGTCAGTATCAATATTTAATTTATAATTTTTAGGCTTACAAAATTAGAAATTTACCGCCGTAATATCAGAACAAAAACTGGCTCACTGGACTCAAATTAGAACAAGAACGGAATCCTAGATTCGGCTCTCAAGCAGGAGAAATTTCTTACAACATCACAAAATAGGTTAAAATACCGTTTTACAATAAGAGTGACCATGCGTAAATTCGTTTTCGTAATGTTCAGCTAACAAATGTGTAATGAAAACGATAGTTTTGTAAGTACGCATCGTAGTATGAAAATACAATTTTTATCTAACGAAATAACGAACATGGTAACAAAAAAATACAAAAAATTAAAATAAAATAAAATAAAAATAAATAAATACATAACTCTTGTGGGTTTTGATACCTGTTGTTAGAGATAAATAAATAAAATAAAAAATGAACTTACAAATTATGATATATTAAGCAAAAAGTTTATTTTCGCGTAATATTAATTGTGCAGTTTATTTAAGCTAAGAATAAACACACAAGTAATTATTTTAAATCGCCAAGCTGAAATGGATTTTTTCTTGAATTCACGTTGATACTCGTGCACTATATGGTGGGTTTTGCCATGTATTTTTAATTATTTCTAAACTCGATAACAACGGTACAAAAAGTGTGCCCTAGATAAATGGTTGGAAATGAGATTTATATTATTATTATTCTACACAAAATGTGTTCGTGATTTGTGTTTGTTATTTAAAATAAAATGCAAAACATGATATTGGATAATATCAATCAGCCATAAAAAGTTTATGTAAATGTAAATTTGTCATTTTGGTCAGAATACGAGTACTGTAAGAAGACAGTAACTGTAGATTTATTTATGTTTCTTACTCTTTTCCCTCCAGCTTTCATGATTTACATTTACGAAACTAATGACAGCATCATAGATGACCGCAAGCATACCTATCTTAAAAACTAATGCACTCATTATGAAATATACATTATGCATACTTAAAATTATGTTATTATTGGGTTACTTAGAATCCATATCCTGTATGTCTAGCTTTGTGAATGTTGCATTTGAGTGTCTACCAATATAAGTTATACTGTCATCGTCCACAGCTTCAGCAACTATACGAGCAATTAAATGTCTGCCAATAATTATTAACATAGTCTCGACATCTCCCTTACCTTAAAGTTTATGATCAATATGCAGGTGTAATTAGTATTTGCATCAATCATATTGCAGTTATATAAATTATACCATGATAGTCTAGTAACGAGCTTATCAAAAGCAATAATAAAATATACGGGTGAATATATACCCTATAATCAATGTTTTTCATATGAAACTGATAGTTATATAACTTGACCATCTGACTTACGAGTGAAAATAAATTTTGACTTTCTTTAAATAAAATAATTAACAATTTTGCTATTTACGTATTCTTTCGATTCTATGCCTTTACTTATCATGGAGCGTACATCGCTAATATCTCATCGTTGAAAATTGCTTAAATGCTTCATTTTTCCGTCGGACCGCGTGTGACGCGTTTCATAAACAAAACAAAAGATGACCTCCATCGACATGCGTTTTTTGTTAATATTGAACTAACACAAGGATGCCACAGATTCCCCACCCAGCAGAAAGTTGATATATCTATTTGCTCGACACCTCCACCAAGGGGTGTTGAAACTTGATAGCTACATCAAATGTGGTAAAATAATAGTAAGCTTCTCCCGTACTCCCGTACATCTGCTTGTGAGATGCCATACAACCGCTTAAATTAAGGGCTTCACATGCTACGTCTATGCCCTATATAATAGCCTTCAACGATTTAAAAAAAAACACCATGCAAGGTCAATTTTTATACAGCAGAAAATTCACCCCTTTTCAAGTAAAGAATTATTTTAATTTTCAACTTAGTATACCGGTACTGGAATTTTGTAATACGATACTACGCCCACATTTAATTTAACAGAGACTTGTATGTACAATGTCCCAAAATTCAAATCATTTCTTGTAACTACAGTCCATATTATGTTAATGACTAAATAAATAATAATTAATAAATTTGTCTTATCCCTAATAACAATTTATGACAGATCGATCGCCGGTTGGTATTATTCGCTTGTCGATGCTGTCGGCGTCGAAAGAATTGGTTTCGTATCAATTTAATCAAGTCCCCCACTGAAAATCAATTTTGTAATTGAGTGGGTACTGGGTAGTCTCAATATTCTAGTGATTTTTATAAATTTACATACATATAAGATGGTTGTTATTATTATATTTTCTTTATTCCTGTCATGTTTAATTTTTAAAAATCGCATATAGAGTCTACCCCGGCCCACTCTGTATAACTGATTTTCAGTGGGGGACATTAAATTTAAAGCCGACCAAGCCAACCCCGTAGGCTTCGACACCATCAACGAGCGAACAATGACCTATTAGAGACCGGCATATTTAAAAATTTAGCACCGATTAAACAACGATTTCACTTGCAGATAGCACCAGAATCAACAATGCTGATTCGAAACCATCTTAGAATTTATTATGTGCCTCGTTGCTAGGACGGCTCTAAAGTCACCGTTAACAAATTCGTAAACCAAACACTGATGGGCTTGAGTTCAAATCGGAAGTTAGAAAACTTCTGACTATAGCAGGGATCGAACCCTGGACCGTCTGCTTTGAAAGTAGATTCGCTAACCACATGACGAACGAATCACACAAAAACCAAAAGCCAGAGACACAAAATTACAAAGAAAAATGCTATTCAGTCTCTTGTATTTAAAAAGAAATTAAAAGTGGCGTCTTACCTTCTCTGAAGGTTTATCTTCCGGCGTCGCGACGGCCAACGCGACCAACATTAAAACGACGCTGCTTATAAGCGTCGTTATCCTTAAAACCACCATGTCCCTTGTCTGTGTCCACACTGTCACTGTCACTTGCACTATCACTACTCTAACCTCACGGCCGGGAGTCGAGGACCATGGCTCGCTGTGTGCTCGCTACGAAGAGGTTACGGTGGTAATGATGGAGCGCCAGCGAGCGAGTGAGCGGCAGACAGACAGTCTTGGACACGCTCAACTGTATTGTTTGTACGGAGACTTACTTTCTCGGCTGGTGGAAGAAGAACATTGTCTTAGGTCGATGTGGTCGGCTGTTGTTGCAAGCGTAATAACACCATCATCATACCACGCCCTTACACTGGGAGGGAGGGACGACTTATTAGGGGCTGGTTGATAATAGAAGTCCATTCACATTTCTTTAAAACATTTTTTGTGGAATATTAGTGGACACTTCTTTTAATAACGTTATTCTGGAGCGTGTCAAATAGTTATCGAATTCGTGTGCCCGGCGCCTCCACCAAAAACTGGGAATTTTTTGTATGACAAGCTTTGTCTTACAACCCGGCGCCTCCACCAACTAACTCCCGTAGCCGTGCTTGGGTGAAGATAATGAATGATGCTTTAGACAAACGCATGGCTGCATTAATTAATTTATTAAATTACTTAAAAAATAAATGTTGTATAATTTAACCATTCCAGTCTCCGTGGCCTTAATTGTGAACATGTTTTTTTTTTTTATTTAATGCGGGTAAACATTAGATTTTTTCAATTATACCCCGATTTTTTTAAGTTGATTTTTTTCCCCCCAGGCCAATGATATAAATGGTACCTTTTTTTATAAAACATTGAAAATACACATCTGCAAAAACCAACTAAAAACGAGAAAATTCTGGTTTGCCCCGGAAATGTGATATATCTCTATTATTGCAGGTATTTGAGGCAGACAAAATACAAAGTATGCAAATATTTCCGAAAAGTATAGTTAAAGGTATGTACTTATAGTTTACATTTTAAGTTTAAGTTTAATTCAATACCCAAAATTTCCTAAAATTCGTTAACAATCACGAAATAAATATTTTAAAAATACTACAAATCTTAGAAAAAAGGCTGAATTCAAATTATTATTAGCTTAAAATTATTTAATTAGTACGGAAAAATAAAGTACTGAAAATGTTTTAAGCCCAGGCAATGCATGCCCCTAACTAGGTATTTTGAAGTTTGGATAATTGTGAAGAGATGTCTGAGGGATGTTTAAAAGGGCTCAGTCTCCCGAATTCGTATAAACGACTGAAAAAATCCTCGGGAAAGCTTTCGGTCAGGATTGCCGGTGGCGGGGTTCTAAACCGGGACCTCTAGTATCACAGAGTCCCTCTCATTACGAATCACCACTGCGGTCTAAAATCGTGTTGGTAAACTATTATATTATTAATGAGATAGGATTCTGGAAAAATTGCATCCAGACCACACAAAAGCAATGACAAATCCAGTTTATCGTATATGGAATTATTGTCGCAATTCAATGTCGAAATCACACTTGACCGCACAGTAGACAATTACATTGTGTGGGTCGAATCCCACACAAGGGATGGGTGTTGATAAACGTCCTTCATTATAACCCACTGCCATCGCCATCGTGAACTCCATTGTTCAAACTATATAACCTAGTTATTATTATAAATAGCCACGAAAGAAATTAAATTGCGCATTTACTACTCTGTCATGAAAATAGGCTCGAGTTTTTTTGTCGCTTGACTTTCACCTGAGTCACCTCCTGCTGTTGCCAGTCCCCTGACCCTCTGACCTCCTGTTGTAATTGTCCTTGAACTGTCTGCTGACTGACCATACCCACCAGAAACTAGTGTGAAGAGCCAATAGGTGTGCTAACATACGAGAGTTGCATTTGACGTCATAGCCTCCCTGGCACAATATGTCATGATGCTATCTAGATACATGTTATTTCAATTAATGTTGTTCAAAATTCCTTAAAACTGTATTACATTCGGCTGTGCAAATCGATTGAATATGAGTTATTTCATTCGTTGCTTTTGTTTTCTGTAAAAAATATATTAAGGGACCATTAAAAAGCATGTCTAAGGTCGATACAACTTGCTTCTTTTCACACTTCAGTTGCAGGACTACAGTTTTGTAATGACAAAAATAATTTCAATGTTGAGATACTGTAGGCTTTCACGACCCGTAGATGACTTATGTATGATTACTGGGCTGTTTCGTCGTCAATAATGAGGCACTGCTCGACGTTTTGCCACCCATGTTGGTGGCTTCTTCTATAGAATGATCATTCTTGATCCATCAACGTCGAGCAGTGCCTCATTATCGACACGACGAAACAGCCCAGTGATCATACATAAGTTATTTCAATGTTATTGGAAGAACCTCGACTATCGATATATATACTCATTCATTTTGTTATCAGTGAAAAGTTGGCCTGCCGCCTATCATAGTCATGTTTAAACTGCGAGTGTTTCCAACAAGCTCCCAAACCATGTAGACACTGCGCCACCGCAGTATTTCTGAAATACTTGTCTTAAAGACAGGGACAAATCAGATTAACTAGGTGTAGTCACAGTGATCATGGTCTCATAAACTTTGATTTCTTCAATTCAAACTCAAATCTAGACTAGGATATAATGTTGTCAATTCAGACAAGTGTTCATTGCATTGCATTCATTGCATAGATAATGAAATGAATGACGTCAAATCAAAATTGTGTTAATTTTTAAAGGTTGATGTAATTTAAATTTATTAATCAAGAATAATAACAAATCACATCATAAAAATGAACGTTTCTTCATTATATATTTATGTATTTGTAAATAATTGTTTTATGGTTCAGAGTTATAAAGATGATGCAAACTTAGAAAATATGTTAACTAATGTCATAAACAATTACAGAATTTTCGATTCGTCGAAATTAATGATCTAGTTATAAAAGCTGAAATTATAGTATTTTAAACGTCAGGTAATTTAACTTTTGTATTGTCGCACGTATTTTTTCTCGACCATATTGAATGGACGGATGGTTTTTAATGTAACATATGCAAATTCGTCCGATTATAACGTAAGTGCGGACGTTTATTATAGGGTATTCTATTACATAATGGCAATAAAGAATGTGAAGCCAGAAGGTATCTTAACGGACTCACTATTTGGTTGTTGGATGAGCGTAGCGAGAGTAGCGAGCGAAGCGAAGATTCCATTCTACTACACTGGAGAAAAAAATCCGGAATTTTTTTTTTTTTTCCCCTTTTTTTTGTATTTTTGTCTGTTTGTCTACACGATTCCGGCTAAACCGATACTCCGATTGCGATGAAATTTTATGGACACCTTCGAAATCTCTGAACTTAGAACTGCCACGTTTTTGAGCGCAAACGGAAATTTTTTTCTCATGAAAATCGCAATTTTACGATTTTTTTTCAATTTTTAAAAAATTTCTTCGACTTATAACACCTACATGCTTTATCCGATTTTAATGATTTTTGCACAGAACCTTTATTTTATGAATTAAGATATTCTTGTGAAATTTGAGCGCAATTGAAAAAATATTTATCATAAAAATCGATATTTTACGTTTTTTTTCTTTTTTTAAACAATTCTTTGACTTATAACACCTACATGCTTTATCCGATTGTAATGATTTTTTCGCAGAACCTTAATTTTATAAATTAATAAATTCGTGTTAAATTTGAGCGCAATAAAAAAAATCGCAATTTTACGTTTTTTTTACAATTACGATTAATTAAAAACAAATTTAAAAAATGAAGTTAATTTTTTATTTAATTTAATTTAATTTAAAAAAAATTAAACTTAATAATGATTTTTCCACAGAACAACAGAAAATTTGCATAACACATGGCAGCTCAATGCACCAATTACGCTCATCCAACAACGCGGCGGGACTTAAGCGTTTTCCTAGTGATAGTAAATTACGATTTACTATTTTATGAACATAAAATAATTGATTCTCTGCGTATCATAAATAATTATCCGAATGTCGGTTATCGTATTAATAGAGTCGTTAAGTAACACGTTCGTTAATAATTAATTATTTTGATGAACAAAACGGACAAATAATGACATTAAGTTTCTCGCCTATAGCGTAACTATAAATTCGGTGGCTAAATGAGACTTTATGACCAGGTTTGTAATGGTTCGAGTCGATGGCGTGCAAGACGATTTTTTTTGTTAATATGGTCGCTGTAGGGAACACATCAGTGTGTGTTAGGGTAATTGAGAAGGGGATGTCCAAGTGCTGTTAGACATAATTCAATCCCTTGCATTTCCTTGGGAATCCCTAGACCTAAATGTGATTTCTAAAGAATGCATTAAAGACGTCTGAAAAGTAAGTAGAATGATAGAGGGACTTAAGGGGAATCCCTAGACCCAAATATGATTTCTAAAGAATGCATTAAACACGTCTGAAAAGTAAGTAAAATGATAGAGGGACTCAATAAAAGAGCAGATTTTTTTTGAAATTTTTTGGCCGGACATAACCTTAGAATCAACAATTATATTCAAATGACCCGACTCAAACCAGCTTGTTCAAAATTGAATTTTGAGCAGCGGGTTTTTGTGTATTGTTTCTACATTCCTTTATCTTTAATAAAAATGAAACTAACTGTCAGTAGTTTCTGGCGTTGCGCGATTTTTTTCTGTTGAACGGTACAAAATTTGAAATTGTACCGGCGGGCGAAAAAAATCGTGCAAGACAAGAAACTATAAAAAAAAACATTAATCCTTTTGTTTTAAATTAAGGAATGTAGAAACAATACACAAAAACCCGCTGCTCAAAATTCAATTTTGAACAAGCTGGTTTGAGTCGGGAATTTTGAATATAATTGATGATACTGAGGTTATGTCCCGCCAAAAAAATTACAAAAAATAATCTGCTCTTTTAAAAAGTCCCTCTTTCATTCTTCTAACTTTTCAGACGTCTTTAATGCATTCTTTAGAAATCATATTTAGGTCTAGGGATTCCAGGTAACAACTTTTATCCTGTATCGCCTGTAACAGGACTCGAACCTGCGAACTTCCAGATAAGAATCTCAAGCATTACGCTTGAGCAGCTCTGTCGGTGAAACCGTGTTGTTCAAAGATGTTCCGTTTATGCTTGTATTTCATCCATTTACCTTTCCAGAATATTAATCCTCGATATACAGCACCATCCTATATACCATGCTAATTAAACATACAACTTACTAGTAAATATCTTTGTCTTCTGAATTATAACAAAATTCCAATTCATATAAAAATTACCATCGTCTATAACTTTTAAAACCAAACTTGAAGAATTACTTTTGTCAAAATCTTACTTCTCTATTAATGAATTATTTGGCATCTTTTTCTTCAGTTTTAGTGTTTAAATTACAAACCTATTATCTTTTATTTTATAAAAATATTCAACATCAATTTCCATCTTTCGTCATATGTTTAATTTGACTTGCCATTTTTATAATATCATGAATTTAAGTTGTATTTTATCCTAGTTATATGAAATACATTAGTACTCTGCATTTATTACAAGTAGTAAATAAAATAAAATACGTTGAAATAAAAGTAAACACAATTTCTAGTGCCAAGGTTAGCAAAGATTAGTTCTTGGGTAAGGGAGGACTATCAATTAATTCACTGCCAGTGATTGCAGCAGTTAGAGTAATCATGCATGGTTCACCAAGGTAACATGACAGCAGGGTAATTCACCGCAGCTGTTGTTTTATATAGATCAAGGCTAATTAATCATGCACATTTGCTCTACTGGCCTTGAATAATTGGAGTAAATAACTTAATTGCTAGTATTTGAGAGTAGAACGCCCACGCTCTTACGAAATATCGGCTATTGTGCTTCAATCGTTTAATAATTGATAATATTCGATGTTGATCATATAATATGCCAATTATTTGTTGTTGGTAAAATATTTCATGATTTTGTTATATTTTAACATAATTTTGTTGGTCACAGATGTTTGCACCAATCATGAAGGCTCAGGGGCTCGAAATATTGACGAGGGTGTATGGAATTATAAGATATTCATATAAAAACACAATTGCCATAATTAAAAACAATCGAAATTCAAAACAAAATTTTCTATAACAGTACAATGTTTTACGTTTACACTTTCGCGTGCTTTAATTGTGAAATACATGTGACGTCATAGCCCTATAAACTATAGAGAGGCTAATAAACTGCATTTTTTGTATTAAATGAGATTAACCACCATCTTTTAGATCATTCACTGCTAGCTGACACTTACCAGCTCGTCTATGCTTTTTATTATTAAACCATATTTAGTTGGAAAAGCACAACACTTTACATATAAAACACAAAGT
Source organism: Sweltsa coloradensis (assembly GCA_024449915.1). NCBI lineage: Eukaryota > Metazoa > Arthropoda > Insecta > Plecoptera > Chloroperlidae > Sweltsa > Sweltsa coloradensis. Next base: position 107,592 of record JAMZAV010001803.1, read on the forward strand.
ATTTATTGAACATAGAAACAAACTTTATTCCAAAATGCTTCCAGAAATGAGATAATTTAGCAAGCACAAAATGATTAATTGAAAAGACTTGCGTTATTGATTGTAGGGTTAAGAAGACGTATTACGGTATTGTCCTGTTGTCCCGCCATTATTCTATTCGTAACACTTTCAGCTTACTTATATCACTAAAACTATTTAATGAATAATGAAATCGTTCGAGAGTTCAATCAGAATCACTACCTGCATCCTCGAGTGTTGCCGTGCTTTGTTTCTCATTGCATAATATTGTCTTCGCAGTTATTTTGTTCACATGTATGCTACCATCTCCTCGATCTCTCCTCGTTTGCGAGATATCACTTTTATACGTAACACGCTACTAAAAACAAATAATGATAATAATATATTGTTATTATAACATAGACATCGACAACATTGAATCAATATTGAATATTTTCATTTCTAATAAATTATTTTTTTTCTTAATTTTTAATTTTCTCAGACAATAAGCAAAATGCGACTTAGATTACATCTCAAATTGAATTGCTAAGTTTTGATATAAGGGACGTTGTTGGAAATCAAACTTTAAAAATGAATTCAAAATAATGCCTGTTATTTCAACATAGTTAGAATTCATACCCTAAAAGTATGTGCCTAGTATGAAGATCTAATTAATTAAAATGCGCGTTGATTTCAATTATCAGTGTATTGGTTTAATTGTTAGCTAATTGACGCAATGATGTCCAGTCTCGCACCATTGCGCATAGTTAAATACCAATTATTAGACACTAATTGAAAGCAAGTTGACTTTGCGTCAGTCGAGGTCACTGAGTTGACACTGACGAGCGGTTTTCCCGTTAGTCTCCTCAACGCAGCCTGTAGTGAGTGTTTTACCGCCAATACTTTCTCCCGCCACTTGTTCGGGTATCCTCGGTCGGTACGCGTCATCTCGCTTCGGGCGGACTCGGGTGACGTCACAAGGACGAGCACACGGAGTTTATTCACTCGCGAATTAATTCAGCTCAGACAGAAATTAATGTCTCTGCCGCGAAATTTCACGGAAGTAATTGTGGTAATGATGATGGATGAGTTTTGGAGAAAAAAGAAAAAGAAATTAAATTTAGAAAAAGTTTTTAAAACGCTGGGAGAAGAAGGGAACAACAATTGAGAACAATTTTAAGCCCTGTAATTTGTGATACTTTTGTGAGTTTGAACTTGAAACTTCAAAGTCAGAAACTTATAAAAGTACTTAGATATTCACGTGAAAATATGTAAGTCACTTCCGTTCTCAATTGACATTTCGTGCAAATATAATTAGAAAAACACTTGTGTGGCAAACGAGCATTGTTCTAAAAGTTGCATTCTAAAGAATATTTTTTGTATACTCGTAGTACGTCAGTTACTCGTCACAGATTAAACCGACATTCTACGTATGTTATTTGTTTTCAAATATAGTATTGATAAATTAAATATGTTTAAATTACTAATTTGTTCCGAATTAGCCTTAAAGATTTGTCTTCGTCAGTGGGTGAATCTTAGTCAACCAGCGAGCTTCGCTTTCAATTTCTGATCGCCGGTTGGGCACTATTCTCTCTTCGATGGCGTCGACGCCGTTAAGAGGCCTGGCTCGGACCGCTTGAACTATGACCCCCACTGGAAGTATTTTTGTCACCAAGTGGGTAGACAAAAAAAACACACATAGTTTTTTATTGATTTTAAGCTCCACTATATTTCTCTTTCCTAACGTTTATGCAATTGTGTCACGTCTCACGATAGAAACCGGACATGACCTCCGAATGGCATGAGTTACATTTCCCTTCAACAAGTTAGATGATAGAGAATGTGTTTGGTGACCCGCGGGTCTTGTAGCATGCTAGCCCCATCAAAAGTCGACTTTATTTTAACCCTGCACCTCCAACGACTAGTCTTGAAACCTGCAGGAATGTTATTTGTGTATCTTTCTTCTACTCACGACTCGTGCTCGTAAAAGATGAGAGCACTATTTATTATTCTCAACAGGTTACTGAGATGTTTGAATGCAAGCCAATATCTTAGAAAATCAAGGAAGGAAATGACCGCGGGATGAGTTCACCCAATCCAACTATTCGAAACACGATTCTTCTCATCATGATGATATCACTATTATAAAATTAAAAACTTTGTTTTCTATAAAATAATATCTGCCAGGTTTTCTCTTAGGATCGATGCAACACCTTTCATTCTCACCAATACAAGTGAAAGTCCAATACTCCTCTTTGATGTGTCAAACTTCACAGCACGTGTTGTTCTAATCAATTAATAATGAAGAAACCGAAATCAATAAGCAAGTCTATTATTATTAATGATGTACATTATTGGTAGATCCCAATTACACGAAGGTGTTTACCCAATTTGAAACACGTGGTTGATTAACTGGGTTATGTCATCAATCAGGTTGAGATATCGGGCGAGAGATACTAACAAAACACGACCATCTCGGTGCACTCTGGAGTCTGTGGTGTTACGACACCGATAAGAACTCTTCGTGTGACTCGTGGGACGAGGGAGGCGACGATTGCACTGAGATTCTCTAGCCTTTTCATTCATCGACGTCATTGTTAGGACGCCATGCGATCCCAATCAATGTCGAATCAGAAATAATCTACTTAAAATGTATTATTTTCTATGTGTCGATAGTCGATTAATGAGCATTTCAGTTGTTCTTTCCAAAAATATCATTCAAATCTAAAAAAATATTATTTAATCCTATAGATGAAAATCGAACGGTAATGTACGTTTATCAATATTTTCACAAAAGCCTTCCAAATATACCCTCCAATGTAAAACTTATTTTCAAAATATTATCCTGTCCACACCATAAAATAACTTGCGTTTGAAAAAGTTGCTGTTCCACAACTTATATTTACTATTGTTATGTAAATAGGGCACGACAGTAAGTCAGAGGAAATATCAAAGACCTTTATTCTGGAAACAGTCTTAGTATTAAACTTTTAGTATTGTGAAACCTTAGCAAATTACTTGGTTTACATCGATCTCTCGAATTCGAATGTACATAATCAATGTTTAATTAATGCCCAAGCAGTGTATCCAAATTCCGTAATTATCAAAACATTTGCCTAATTTTGTTGTCATTTCCGTGGTTATCGTTATTAATAATGTTAATTAAATTATATTGTTCTTAAAACTGGCATCAATTTTTATGTTTATATTTGGATGAGCGAAGCGAACATAGCGAGCGAAGCGAAGATTTCATTTCACTACACTGGAGAAAAAAATCCGGAATGTTTTTTTTTTTTTTCTTTCTTTTTTTTTTTTGTATTTTTGTGTGTCTGTGAACACGATTCCGGCCAAACCAATACTCCAATTGCGATGAAATTTTATAGAGGTCTGTGAAATCTCTGAACAAAGAACTGCACGGGGGGAAAAATTGATCAAAAAATTATTTCTCATGAAAATCGCAATTTTACGATTTTTTTCGATTTTTAAAAACATTCTTCGCCCTATAACATCTACATGCTTTATCCGATTGTAATGATTTTTTCACAGAACCTTAATTTTATGAATTAATATATTCGTGTGAAATTTAAACGCAATCAAAAATTTATTTCTTATAAAAATCGCAATTTTACGATTTTTTAAATTTTTAAAACATTCTTCGACTTATAACACCTACATGCTTTATCCCATTGTATTGATTTTTTCACCGAACCTGAATTTTATGAATTAATATATTCGTGTGAAATTTTAGCGCAATCGAAAAATGATCTATTAAAAAAATCACAATTTTACGCTTTTTTCGTTTAAAAAAATTACGCTCATCCATCAACGCGGCGGGACTTAAGCGTTTTCCTAGTATTTGGATGAGCGTAGCGAGCGTAGCGAGCGAAGCGAAGATTCCATTTCACTACACTGGAGAAAAAAATCCGGAATTTTTTTTTTTTCTTTTTTTGTATTTTTGTGTGTCTGTGAACACGATTCCGGCTAAACCAATACTCCAATTGCGATGAAATTTTATGGAGGTCTGTGAAATCTCTAAACGAAGAACTGCACGGGGGGAAAAATCGATCAAAGAATTATTTCTCACGAAAATCGCAATTTTACGCTTTTTTTCGATTTAAAAAAAAATTCTTCGACTAATAACATCTACATGCTTTATCCGATTGTAATGATTTTTTCACAGAACCTTAATTTTATGAATTAATATATTCGTGTGAAATTTGAGCGCAATAGAAAAATTATCTATTAAAATAATCACAATTTTACGCTTTTTTCGTTTAAAAAAGATTACGCTCATCCATCAACGCGGCGGGACTAAAGCGTTTTCCTAGTTTAAATATATTCAGTGGTTTTGTATTTTATTTTGCGTTTTGAAAAAATATGTTAAAAAAGTTAATGCTGCCCGATACTTATACCAACGACCTTATATACTGTTCTTTAATAGTAATTATATAATCAAATTGAATGTCTTACAACCTTCCTCGTAATAATAGAAGGCGTACGATACACGAGCTCTAATCATTTCTGTTGCATCTTGCTATAACACGGCTTGAGGGCAAGCAAGCGCTGTAAGTGTAAGGGATGCGCGCTGGCACGCAACCTTATATGGTCGGTGATCTATTGAACTGGATACGAGATTGTGCCGGAGTGAAACTAAAAGTGGTTTGATTGCAATGTCTTGTCTTCTTCAGCTATGTTATTGGTAAATTAGAAAGCAATGGCGTGAGAGATGTAAAATGAAGTGCAGGATTCAGGGTCGTAAAAAACATGAAAGCCGTTCTGAAATAAACATGTTTAGCCTCGATCGATATGGGATGGCAAGAGCATCCGTGTGGTTAATCGTTATCGTTAAGGAAAGTCGATAATAATGTATCGAAACTTTATTAATAGGGCAATGCCAAACTGGTTCGCCCGGATTCTCTGCCAGGATCGCATGATCGGGGTTTGGTCACAGGACTCTTTACATTGTGGTTCCAGTAGAACTTACACATGGCGGTGACCAAACGTCGATCGTTCTGCACTCTGGTGGGAAATCTGTCACTACGACAATAATAATGCTCTGCCATCAAAATGTTGTAAACATTCCCTTTTATCAACGTATAGAAAACTGTGACCAAATCCCGACCATTCTGCACTCTGGTGGGAGATTAGTTTGACCATATTTTTAGTTTTATTAAAATTGAAGAAATGGGGTCGAATTATTAGTTACTGCAACCAAAAGAGGTTCGATTGTTGTCAAATGTGTTTTCGTTTGCTCACAATAAACACACTTTTATCGATCTTGTTCAATACATGGATACGGAAATTATGTACTTATTGATTCATTATTAATTTGACTAGATTTTTTTAAATTAATCATACTATCATTGCCCATTCCTGGTCAAATCTATTTATTTTCATCCTTACTTATCTTAAGTTGGATGACAATAAGAACACACATAACAAAAACTTGTAGAAATACAGCCAAACCTTACACACTCAAAAGAAATGAGATTTAAAAAAAGGGCCAAGCTCATCTACCCTTCCACATTTGCGCATTCTTAATTCATAAACGTACAGTGTCCCATAACAGCATCCTCGAAAAGCTTGGCAAAATAGAATTTGCGATTATTAATTTAAACGTAATAGTTCATCCAAGTTCTTTTTTCTAATCAATTTAAACGTAATAACATGCAAATTTTATTTTGCCAAGCTTTTCGAGGATGCTGTTATGGGACACTGTACGTTTATGAATTAAGAATGCGCAAATGTGGAAGGGTAGATGAGCTTGGCCCTTTTTTTTAGGTCTCATTTCTTTTAAGTGTGTAAGGTTTGGCTGTATTTCTACAAGTTTTTGTTATGTGTGTGATCTCATTACTTTTTCAATTTTCTATGAAAAATTTATTTGTTAAAATATATTAATTTTATCAAAGTTGATTTAATTTTTATGGTTATAAACAAAAACAATAGGATGAAAAAATATCTAGACCCGGATTCATGTACATCCTGGGTAGGTGGTATAACCATGGTACAACGACGGTATAAGGACTGGTTCAGTCTAGGCAACTCACGGACATTAAAACTTTCCCATGCTACAACAAGCGCACAAAATAATGTTATTGTACACCTTTCACTGCATCCACAGCCATGTTAATCAACAAATTATCAAAAAAACATTGAAAAATTTGCACAGTTTTTGTTTTCGTTTTTATATAGTGACAGAGGCGTGGATCATTGCAAGAAAAGAATAGGTGTATTATTTCCGTAAATTTTTGTATAGCCTAGGTGGACAATCATACTTTTGTTTATCTGAATTAGGCTTTTAGTAATCAAAACTAGTTATTTGTGCGGGAAGTGTGTCAGAACAAAGTTGTGCTAGCCTAGGGTTGGCTAGGCTTGTCAAACATGTAATGTAAGTATTTATTTTATCTTGTCCTATAACCTAATGGAACTTTAGACCTACACTGTTGTATTATAAATAATTTATTTCTACCTCTGGGCCTAGACCAGGGACGGTTTCTGATTTGTTTTATGAGAGTATAATGACATCTTTTCTCGTTCCACACAAAGAAGAAAAATTTAAAATGCCCGCTATTTGTTTACGTATCGCACTTTCCCGCCTAACTCTGCTTGTACCGTCAACAAGTGTCAAGTAACTATAGTTACTTGTTGATTGTATGCCTATAGTGTATAAGGCTTATTTAAACCTTTATTTGGAAGCCTTCCAGCAAACTTTTTAAACTTTTTTTTCAAAAGACACTATATTACTATTCGGCACCAAAAAGCACACTAGCGCGGCCCTGTTGGCGGAACGCAGAACCCTAGCAGTAGTGATACCTCAGATAGACACAGCGGCAAATAACGTGGAAGCCCAAGTAGCACAAAGTGATGGCGATCTTATGGCGAGCTGTAACATCGCCATCAGTTGAGCTGATGGCCCATAAGCGGCGATGCGCTTATGGCCCGCTTATGGGGTTGGCCAGGCGCCCATAACTTTGCCATAAGCAACGCGCCGCTTATGGGCCATAAGCGGCCCACTGTAGTAAAAACCATCAGTTTCGAAAATACTGTGCTGCATTTTTGTGACAACGGCCCGCTTATGGGCCATAGCCGGCGATAAACAGTTTGCCATCAGTTCGCCGCTTATGGTCCACAGCGGGCCGCTGTAGCAAATCCGACAGTTGCTTCACTTTTGTCACAGCGGGATGCTTACGGCCCGGCGGTGAGAATTTTCGGAACACTAGCACCATCTAGTAGAGACGCGAGGAAGTCACGCACACAAACGAAAATATTAAAAAGTTCTAAATTATATATCTTTTCAATTGTGCGAGCATTTCAATTTATATAAACTGTATGTAAGAGAACAAATTCAAGTTAATACAGAGAGTTATTAGACATAGATAAATTTTTATCGCCCATCGCCGTACTCGAACCCCAACCTGCTGCGCCGGACTCTGGAACGCTGACCGCTACACCACCGTGATCACTGCTACAGGAGCGCGCCAGCTACCTTATGAAGATGTACCCAGCGTGTATGCATTGTGGAACGTCTTGTTCAACATTTCGTACCATGTTTACATCGAAACTAAATAAATGCCATCTCAGGTTGTTCATCAAACTAAAGATTCAATAATATATGTATTCAAATTGAGTTGTTGTTTTTAAGCGTAGGCCTACTCTTGTTCATATTTAAATTGACCAAATTAAATTGACGGAAAGTGATTAGGAGCTCAGTTTGGATTTGTATTTATTATTAATTTTACCAGTCACACACGGGCAGACGGACAGACAGTAAAGTAATCGCTAAATTTAAGCCTCTCTCCCTACTTTGATATAGGCCTACACCAAATATTCCCTATTATTGGCCATTTTTTTTGTAAAGCCTAAACAAAAACAGATATAGTTTATCAATGATCATCTGAATTTTCAAAACTTAATATTTTTATTTTTGGGTTTAATAGTAAGCCTTATATAGGCCTAGATGATTACAGATAAATTAAATTTACTTTTACCCCGGACATATCCTGCTCATAAATTTTGGATTTGAAGGATGATTTTGTTTCTATTACTTGGAAAAATTTTGTCGTTAATATCTGCCCTTATGTCATTTATTTCTTCCACCGTATTCTGGTATCCGGCCGGCGGAAGAAAAAAATCGTAGTGCAATTTTCCAAGTATGTCCGTTTTAGTAGACAAGAGTATGTTTACCAAATAGAAAAAAATCTGTCTTTCACCAAAAAATAACAAGCCTGAATAATTATCTCTCTGGATAAACGTGTCACAAGTTTACTGTAATCGTCTATATGGTCGTACTGCTCACCAAAAATAACATAACAAATAGTTTTGCAATGTTTAATATTAATGATCATATTATTAATAAACTAGATTTAGCAAAATTTTAATCTTAATTAAGCCGATTTATTTGCTGTATTCTACAAACATACAATATGACATATTATTTTTTTGTAATGAATATCTTTCTATTTACATAGATTTTCGGTTTCTTCCATCTGCGTCAGTATGTGAAATTTTGCACTACGAACGGCAAGTGCCAAATGCTATTACATATACAGTGACAGCATTTATCGACAGCGGATTAATTCTGCGATATTAGCAATGAAAGTATGACCGATTTTATTAACATGTTTGAAATTAATTTAAAAATTATGGTCGATTGCATGCAATATCAAAGTATTATTTTTGGAAACCTACGTGGAAATATCGATCGGGAATGATATAATAATAATATATTATCATAATTAATAATATTATCAAATAATCAGTTTAAATGATACTAAAATGATATACCTTGATGTGAGAGCGTCATATTCCTTAAATCGACGAAGAAGAGCGAGAATGATTAGCGAAACATGATGAATGTGGACATTAAATTATTACTTTTAATCCATCATCAATGTGTATATACTCTCCTTAGATTCGCCGTCGGTTGTGTGCTTATGGCCATAGGAGGGCCTGCCTAACTGTTCGCACGCCTGTCGGTTTGTTGGCTTATGGGCCATAGGAGGGCCGCCTACTGTTTCGCTCGCCTGTCGGTTTGTGTGCTTATGGGCCTAGGTGGGCCGCCTTCTGTTCCGCCGCCTGTCGGTTGTGTGGTTCTGGCCCATAGGCGGCCCATCAACGCAAAACTTTGCCATCACTTTGCCGCTGATGGCCCATAAGCGCACACATTTTCTGTGCTACTTGGGAGAACGTGTAGATGTAACTAAAAAGTTGAGTTTTCGGCGTGACACGTTTTGTTTACGGATGTGAACGTTAGAAAAAAAAATAAAGAAATATTTGTGCTATGGTTATCACAAGAAAAACAAATTTTAAATGAAAGAATGGGGCCTGTAGGCTGAAAGTGCACCATAAAGTGGACACCTGACGCAAGGGTTATGTCTTGAATGGTTAAGCATTGGCCTACATTTCTCTTTTAAAATACAACTCTTTACACTTAAATAACAACTTTTAAATAATCGTGATCTCAATTTAAATTTTGGTTGGGCCTACTCTTAATAAAAACATTATTCTTACATTTAAGTCCAGGGATGAAGTCCGAAAATATTTGTCAGAAGACAGTGGTGTCACCCCTGAGTTTTCCCGTTGTGTTTGATAGATTTATTATTTATTTATGTTATTTTTTTTTGTAATTATACTTATTGATTTTGCCCGTCAACCGACACTCATATTAAATCGCGTCTTACAATTTCAGACAACAATTTAACTCATGCTTATGCCAATAGGCTATCACACCGTTTCCCAATTGTTACACATACAGGCCTACATAGCTCATAGGCCTACATTCAATTTGTTTCGTATGTGATGGGCTACCTCAAAATTACTACACTGTAGTGCGTTTTTATCAACAACAAAAAAGGTAGGCCTATGTATATAATAAATTCGGAAAAATCGTTTTCAATGAACATTTTTCATAATAAATTCCAATTTCCTGCAGCCAAGTATTTTTAGAAGTTTCGTCATGTTCTGAATAAAGCACACTTTGTCGATGATTACAAATTGACAAAATCCGGATTTTTGCATAGATGTAGGCCTAATTTATTGACATTTTCAGGGAATATGATGAAAATAATACAAGTTGTACTATTTATTGTTATTACATTATCGCGAGAAAACGTTAAATATTGCACCTTGCACTTCAGCTGTTCAGTGTTATATCAATTTGTTGCAAAATATTTGTTGATACAACAAACAGACTCGTTTCACTTAAAAAAAACTTAACATTCTAAATTCAAATTTGGTAATAATTCCTTGGACCAATACCAATTTCGGTGGGCAACTTTACTTATAGTAGTAATTAAATAATAATAATAATCTGCTGATGTATTATTTTCTGGATATCTTATGCTCAAACATAATAATATACTCAACTATTATGATGATATTATTATATAATATTTTACATTTCATCCCTATCCCATTCAGAAATATAGGAATAGGAAGGTTCAATTTTGGCTATAGTTGGCCTACCTTCGCATTACGCCTACTTGTGGTTGTATAGAGCATACAAAATGCAAACCGTAGATGAAAATATACATCTTTTTTAAATGCGTGTGCGAGAAAGGTTAAGGGTGAGTGAACAGATCGGAAATAATCCCCGAATTTGTCATAACCGGCGCGACTAACACACGTTAGCGCCAAATACGCTCCACCCCCGAATCACAATCACGCCAGCCATGTTGTGACGTAGCGCGCCGCCAGTGCTGCGGATCTCATGTCGATTTGGTGCCGAAAACTTTAATGTCCATGTAAAATATGAACATTGTACCCCCACCCTCTGGGCAGAATCGCGGGCCGATTAAAACTGACGAATTAGATGTAGTGGCAGTAGCAGTAGCAGAAAGTAACATCCTTAAAGTGATTTTGAGCATGTTTCAAGCCATTTTTTCACCAAGAAGGAATGGTCGTGCCCCAATAAAATTTTGGCATATGTTGTAGGTACCTAAATCCCCTCGATTGTGATAGTTTTCAAGTTCCATCACGTTCCATGACGGCTAGGAAAAAAACCCCGAAATCACCCAAACTCTGCTTGCTGTATAAGGTGCTTGAGTGTGTGGCGCGCCACGGCTTGGCTGCGGCGCCCTAACGGGCACCTAGATAGACATAACCGTTTTAGTTTTTTGTAATAAATAGTTGAAACAGATAAACAAAAATTATAAAATCCAAAATGTGCATAAAAACAGGTTGATTGAAAAAGCTTTGTGAAATTATTTTTTTCACTTGCAAAGATGCAGCTAAAAAGGTAAAAGATCAACATTTGTGAAATACCAATCGTTGGGTTGATTGGCACTGAGAAGTTGATTCCAAAAGAAAACGTGTTCGAATTTGCATCCTGAAATTTTAGTTCTCAGTATAATATACACACACATAACAAAAAACTTTTAGAAATACAGCCAAACCTTACACACTCAAAAGGAATGAGATCTAAAAAAAAGGGCCAAGCTCATCTACCCTTCCACATTTGCGCCCCCTTCTAATTCATAAACGTACAGTGTCCCATAACAGCATCCTCGAAAGCTTGGCAAAATAGAAATTTGCGATTATTAATTTAAATGTAATTTGTTTATCCAAGTTCTTTTTTTTTTAATTAATTTTAAACGTAAACATGCAAATTCTATTTTGCCAAGCTTTTTTGGGGATGCTGTTTATGGGACACTGTACGTTATGAATTAAGAATGCGCAAATGTGGAAGGGTAGATGAGCTTGGCCCTTTTTTTAGATCTCATTCCTTTTTTAGAGTGTAAGGTTTGGCTGTATTTCTACAAGTTTTTGTTATGTGTGTGATCTCATTACTTTTTCAAGTTCTATTGCAAAATAATTTGTTAAAATATAATAATTTTATCAAAGTTGATTTAATTTTTATGGTATTAGCAATAACAATAGGATGTAAAATATCTAGGCCCGGATTCATGTACATCCTGGGTAAAGGTGGTATAACCATGGTATAACGACGGTATAAGGACTGGTTAAGTCTAGGCAACTCACGGCTAAAACTTTCCCATGCTACAACAAGCGCACAACTAATGTTATTGTACACCTTTCACTGCATCCACAGCCATGCAAATCAACAAATTACCAAAAAAACATTGAAAATTTGCACAGTTTTTGTTTTCGTTTTTTATATAGTGACAGAAGTTTTGCGTGAGATCATTGCAAGAAAAGAATAGGTGTATTATTTCCGTACATTTTTGTATAGCCTAGGTGGACAAATCATACTATTGTTTATTTTGAATTAGGCTTTAGTAATCAAAACTAGATATTTGTGCGGGAAGTGTGTCAGAACAAGGTTGTGCTGGCCTAGGGTTGGCTAGGCTTGTCAAACATGTAATGTAAGTATTTATTTTATCTAGTCCTATAGCCCAATGGAACTTTAAAACCTACACTGTTGTATTATAAATAATTTCTACCTCTGGGCCTAGACCAGGGACGGTTTTTTGATTTGTTTTATGAGAGTATAATGACATCTTTTTCTCGTTCCACACAAAGAAGAAAAATTAAAAAATGTCCGCTATTTGTTTACGTATCGCACTTTCCCGCTAACTCTGCTTGTACCGTCAACAAGTTTCAAGTAACTATAGTTACTTGTTGATTGTATGCCTAGTGTATAAGGCAAAAAACCTTTACTATTTGGAAGCCTTCCAGCAAACTTTTTCAACTTTTTTTTCAAAAGAGACTATATTACTATAACCTTAATGTCCATGTAAAATATGAACATTGTAGCCCCACCCGTCTGGGCAGAATCGCGGGCCGATTGAAACTGACGAATTAGATGTAGTAGCAAATAAGCAGTAGCTAACATCCATAAAGTGATTTTGAGCATGTTTCAAGCCATTTTATCACCAAGAAGGAATGGTCGTGCCCCAATAAAATATGGCATGTGTTGTCAGGTACCTAAATCCCCTCGATTGTGATAGTTTTCAAGTTCACATCACGTTACATGACGGCTAGGTAACACCTCGAAATCACCCAAACTCTGCTTGCTGTATAAGGTGCTTGAGTGTGTGGCGCGCCACGGCTTGGCTGCGGCGCCCTAACGGGCACCTAGATAGACATAACCGTTTTAGTTTTTTGTAATAAATAGTTGAAACAGATAAACAAATTATAAAATCAAAATGTGCATAATAACAGGTTGATTGAATAGCTTTGTGAAATTATTTTTCACTTGCAAGATGCAGCTAAAAAGGTAAAAGATCAACATTTTGTGAAATACCAATCGTTGGGTTGATTGGCACTGAGAAGTTGATTCAAAAGAAACGTGTTCGAATTTGCATCCTGCAATTTTAGTTCTCAGTATAATATATTTTTTCTTTTGTTATTATGTTATTTTTTAAATTGATTTATGTATTTTTTTACTATTTATTTATTAATTCATTAATTTATGTATTTATTAATTTACAATCCACGGGCATGTATACATGGTATACATAGGAACTAAACTACAAATACAAACGCTAATAAGAAATAGCAAATTGTCAGTTTCAATACAAATGCATAAAAAAATTTTTTGCGTACGTTACGAAACTCAATGGAGGCGAGTAGAAACTCATCAAGGGAATAAAAAAATCTCTAGTTAGTTATTTTTGAGGTGAAACTTAAATGATTTGTAATTTAGTATTTCTTGTGGCATTTCTAAGGCATTGCCTGATTTGGCACCCGTGTTTATCTCATACTTCAGTATTTAATTCTTTATTATTAATTTGTCCCTCCCTATTCAACTGAATGAAGCTAGCTTGTGAAATCATTGCATTTCACGACCATGGGTGCAACATTGTTACACAGATTGAAGATGACGTTGTTAGTTCTGTCAGTTTCAGAGACAACAAAGAGCCGATAACTGAAAACCTTTCACCAGCTTGAGCGTATGTACAGTGGCTATGTGTTCACAGAGTTAGCGCACATCTACTAATAAGTGTATTTGCATAGTTCAAATAAGTGGGCTGCGGTGCGCTTCCTACTCGTGCTAATAGGTGATTACAACGTCATCTATTCCGTCATTAAGCAAATAGAAACAAATCGCTGTTTCATGTAGCTCGTACGTCCGAGAAATTTAAATAATAAATTTTATATAACATAACAAAACAGAACATATCAGAAATAAACTTGAAACAAATGGTCGCAGTTTACATTTTTTGTAGTGAAATGAAATTTGAATTATGTTTAGTGATCCATTAAAATTATCTTCCCTCAAACTTTTAAGTACTTTTGTGTTGTGCGATATTTGTCGTGGCGAAAGTAAGTGTCAATTTACTATTTATATTTAAGTGGAACATATTTACAAGGAAACGGTGTGTTTGGGCTAATTCATTGTGTTTAGAAACATGCCAAGTTGTGTTTCCATAGTGAGATCGGTAGCACAATGCATTCATGGAGGGTAAATTTGCACATTAGTGTGCATATCGTTGTTTACATCACATTTGGACATTTGCACATGCTGTTCATAAGTATTCGGCATATGAATGCAGCATTTGTGATGAAAATAGAACAGGATTTAAGTTCTAATGCCCAAAGGTACCTAGTGGATTGGTTTGGTAGCGATATGATTCGCTGATACTGATTTGTTTTTTTTGTTTTATTACAATTGGATCTTTCAAAAGACTTGCTGATTGCAATACAAACTTGGTATGAGGCTTGAGAAATAAGTGGCATTGTTCGTTTTTGTTGGACCAAAAGTGGTGAATTGGTGATAGAGATTATTCAAAATTTAGTTTTGTTGTGGTGTATTTTTAGTTTTTACCATAAATGCATACAGCTGAAAAGCCATATTATTCTGCTCGCATCCTGTTAAGATATGTTGTAGATCAACAATCAAACTACCTCATTAATCATCATTAACTTGGTTTGTTAATGCATTTGTTATTCATATTTGGTATATAGTTGTATGTAAATTGTGTTTGTGTATGTATTATGTCCCATATATGTACAATGTACATGTCAGTGGACTACAATAAAACAATAAGAACACAATTTTTTCTAAACCACATTTCCCACTTTATTACCATTTATATAAGAAAATTCCACATTTTATGAACTACTATAGTAACCATTTTATAAGAACAATGTAATGAATGATATTGGTCACCATATTATCTAACAAAAGGCCGAAATAAATCGCTGTTAGTATAGGAAATGAGACGAACTATCCTCATACGCTGTAAGAAAGTATATTATATAGCTTCACCGCAAGCAAACAGTTCACTGATTAAACCCCCCTTTTTATTATTATTTTAGCACGCTTTATTCAACTTAACATCACAAAAAATACATAACATAGAAAAAACATCGATTTACATAGGAAGGTGAACGTCCACGTGAGCAAGGCTTGTGTGTGGGAGCATAATAGTTTATGGTGATACCGGTTTAGAGATAGCAGTGACGTTTCTTAAACTTAAACTTACGAAATAGTTTCTAAGTATTATATTTTAACAATATTATCAACTTACTTTTATTGATAATATTGTACAACTTGTGCTTTAAAAATATTTATTGTTATAGGTCTATTTATTTAAACATTACGACACGTAACTTTGGCTCGTTACGAGATACGTGAGCAACATTGTGTTGACTCTTCTGTATGGGCGTGATTACGTGTACACATAAAGTCAACATTCCATAACTAGCTGTTGACGTGCACACGTTTTAATTACTTTCGCTTTTAGTTGAATCTTTTGAATAAGATATATTATTCCTTGTTTTACAGACATGCACTTGTTTAATAATGGTAATTGGTAATTATGATTTATTATAATTACACGCGTGCACGAAAGATAATCTGAACTCAATTATTTATAATGTAATAAATAATAATGGTATGCATTGTAAACTTGTGTATTGGTAGCAAACAATAGAGTGAGCGAGCCCATGCAATTAAAGTTACATTATTGCATGGAAAGATAAAAAGTTATACGTCATTATTACGTGAGTTCGTTAAGTGTGTAACGATTAATAAAAATAAAGAAAGAGAGTAGTCCTCTCACAATGATCAATAGATACTTCTTGTTCTTGCTTTCGATTTTAAAATAAGTATTTTTGTGTAAAAGAACAATTAAGTGTTGCAAATTATAATTATTACATCACCTGTCAACCAGATGATTATAAAGAAGAATTGTGTGAATCCAATGACATTGTCACGGTAACTCATACCATATATTATTGTAATATGAGCGTTTAGTTATTACTCAACATTTATACTCATACGGTTGGTTAAAAAAAAAATGGAATATCCCCTGAGTGAAATACATTAGATTAACCTGGATAACCCTCTGACGATAATATGTAGTTAAGGTGCTAGGGTATAGTAGTTTGGGTCTGACGATACTTAACTAATGAGCTAAGGTAGTAGTTAAGGGAGTGTTCTTGAACTGTTTCAAAGGAGTAAATCTTAAATATTTGCATCAACGCTAACGAAAACCTTGTACACTTTACTTTTCAAAATCTTGTACAGGGCATGGATATTTCTCATAACACTTTTTCATAAAAAAAAAAACTCATCGTCGGGATTCCAATTTTAAACAAAAATTATAAATAACAGAAAACAGACGGTTCCTTTATTGTTTTGAATGTAAAATCAGCCAGTATGTCTAGGTTAGAGCTTTCCTATTATTTTCATTTTATCATTTTTTCATTGCAGAAGATTAAAACATATCACAAATTTAATTTAAGAGAAACAGCTCCATTGCTTTCATTAACAACCATTATGTACTTTCTTGTTATTAAATATTGTTTACGTTTTGTATTGATCATCGTCGGGATTGAAAGGGTAAACAAGAAATTGCTCAAGATTTGCCAGAAGTAAAACAAATTTCTTCCCCTTGATTGAGATTTGTCGGCGATTTTACATAAGTGCTACTAACTAGTCAATGGTCATCTCTGACTAAACAAAACAATTCATTATTTTGAGATTTGAAAGAGAAACGAATAAAATAAACATACAAGACAAAAACATAATAATTGTATTAGTTTCAATATATTATTATGTTTGAGTACTTTGCAACAGCATACTTAGTTACTAATGAAAGATAGATGGACCAATTTTTTGGTATTTTGTTTGTAAGAATGCAAAATGTGGAAGTTGTTGATGCCGTATGTCTAGCGATGGTATAAATCCCTTCCACTGGACTGTTGAAGTGCATGTTCATTATTGTCTATACCACTAGGCCGCTTCGCGAACGCTTTTTCCAATCGCGTTGATGGATGAGCTTTTTTGGAATATTTCTGTCCGATGATTACGTTTTTATGTGGAATCTCATTACTTTTTCAATAGTTACTTGATATTATTTGTTCAGTATACACATGTAAAAGGCTTATATTAAAACCTTTATTTCTATGAATTTTGACCAACTTTTTCAACTTTTTCTTTCAAGAGGCACTACATCACCATAATCTTTATGTCAATGTAAAATATGAACGTTTTAGCCCCACCCGTTTGGTCAGAATCGGCCCAAATATCACGAAAATATCGTATTAAAAAACCGGGGGAAAAATCGTAAAAGTACGATTTCTATAAAAAATAATTTTTCAAATGTCTCTAAAATCATTAAATATATAATTTCAGTGATTTTAAACGTTCCCATAAAGTTTCATCAATATCGGAGTAGCCGTTTGCCAAATATCACGAAAATATCTCATTAAAAAATGAAAAAATCGTAAAAGTACGAAAATCATAAGAAATATTTGATCGATTATACCCAAAAACGTGGCAGGTCTAAGTTCAGAGATTTCGAAGGTCCCCTCCAATTTTCATCAAGATCGCATATGCCGTTTGCCCGGTAGAGAGCGAACAAACAGACAAAAAAACTAACAAAAACAAAACACCCGAGCTATTTTTCTTGGGATAACGTAAGTGAAAAAAACAACAAAAAAACACAAAGTCAAATTGAAGTCTTCGCTTCGCTCATCCAACTACATGGTGCTTCCATCCCACGGATACAGTACGATTCACTTCTCCAACTGCAAACAACGCTAGCTCTGTAGGTAAAAGTCACTACCATGAAACACAACACTGAACCACTAGCGCAGTCCCACGAGTGAGTCGTGAAGTATTTATGTTGTGCGACCTGCACGTTTGCTTTCTAAACTCATCAGCTATCACGCGATGCATTAGATTCTAAGGATCACACGTAGGTATACGAACGCTTATAACACGAATAGATTCTAAGGATCACACGTAGGTATACGAACGCTCATAACACGAAGCACCGACAAAGCTAGCTCACGCTTAACGTGTGAGACTTAGTCAGTCACGGGCTCAAATCCCTCCAGCTGCAATCCTGATAAAACCTGAAACTTGTTTCTAAGCTTTGATTCCTTTTTTTAAACAGCCCTCGGACATATTCGTTTCACAATAAGCCTAATAATCGTATAAGACACTAGAACAGAGTCACAACGGGTAAACTTGTATCTACCCTACAGAGGGTATCCTTACTAAAACCACGAAGTGTGATTGGTGTCACAGAAATGTCAGATATTTATATTGACAGCTTGTGATTGGTGTCACAGAAATGTCAGATATTTATATTGACAGCTTGCCAATGTAGCTTCAAGCTTAACTTTAAAAAAAGTTTTGCATATTACAAATTTACGTACCGTACGCTTTCTACAACCGCGTTGTCTGATGAGCTTATTCGGTGCAATTGAGCCATGCTACTATATGCGTTTTAATTCCGTTTTGTTTTTGCATTATAAATATAAAATTAAGTAAGTAGTGCCAAGTTATGTTAATCTCTATTGGTATATCAAAGAAAAATACAAAAGGCGGTATTAAATTGCAAATTTTTAAAAATGATTGTTGTTTTTAGTTTACATTGTTTTAATTTCTTATCAACGAAATATTAAGACTATTAAAAACCTTACGTAAAATTGCGATTTTCATGAGAAGTATTAATTCAATGTTTTCTCCAAAATGTTACAGGTCTAAGATTACTGATTTTGAAAGTCTCTAAAATTTTACCGTATCGCATTTTTTATAATTGCAATAATGAGCAATGGAAATCAAAACATTTCCCAAAACATTTTGAAATATTTTGTATTTATCTATTTACGAAAGGCACTTTATATAATGCAACGATAAAATTCCTATATACCCAGTGTGACCTAGATTTTACAATAACAATCCTTTGTTCAGGGTTAGAGCACTCCTGAGTGTGAGAAACTAAATGAAACTGATATAAGCTTAGTATTTCGCATCATCTACATCAACACTTTCAACATCGTCTTGTCAACGCTTTCTTGTCATCGACCTTGTACTAGATTCCCATTATTAAGCTCTTATTTGTTATCAAACACTGAAGTGTAACATTTTACAGGAGGTACAAATACGATTAAATGTTGGCGAGCTAATATTTAATAATTAACAAATAAAAACGATGATATTATATAAAATCGTACCTCACGTTATAAATAAATGTCAACGATTGTGAAATTGAGTTACTGCACATCGAACTATCAAATTATTCCACGTAAATTTTAAACACGAATGTAGCAAACAAATAAGCCAATTGCCAACATTATCTTGTACACAGTCGTGTCCCAAAATAAGACTTTTAAAAAGTATTCGAACAAAACGAAATAACCCGCAAAATCAAGGTGCGCGGAAGCGCACCGGGCCAAGCCACGCGCGGCTCCGCTTTCACTAGCGCCAATTACCGCACGCCTACTTTAGCACTTAACACGGTGTCGCCGACGCGAAACCATGTGAGATAAAAACCTGCAACTTGCTTCAATCGATGGGCTTTTACTATGAGATGACCCATTTCAAGTTTCATCCCGATCTGATGATGCGTCTAGAAGTTATTGAGACGTCAAGATCGTTCAAAATGACTTTCTTCTTGGTGTTGGGTGGGTGGCTGGCTGGCTGACGAATTACGTATCTGTTTGTGGGCCCTCAATGGGTAATGTTAGAGAAGCCAAAATTGGCACCGATGTCAGTCATCTCAGTGGCCATGTGCTATACAAACGGTAATTGGATTAGATGACCGGAAGCTTAGATAATGCAAAAAAAATATTATTTATAACTGCGATGCTCAAACCTTTTAATTATCAATGAGTGAGATTTTATTTTGAATCATTGTAAATAAAGTAATTTTCTCTACTTGGATACTAACATCCGTACCGTGTACGTTCTAAAAAAATTATTGATATACCATACAAAAATGCAAAAACTTGCAAAAAAAAGGGGCCAAGCCGAAAACGAGGAAGATACAAGTGGTTCAACTGCGTAAAGTGGTGAGATCTAGAAGTGTGGCCATGCCCATTATTTTGTTTAAAATAATAAATATATTTGTTCATTATATAATAAATTAATAATATATCAATATCCATATTATTATCTAACTATAATTATGAAATAAATATATTAACAAAAATAACATAACATTAAATAAATTTATTGAAACATTTACATGTAGAAATATCAAAATTAACAGACGCCATTCAAAATTTAAAGCTTGGTCGATGGTTTGGATTGGTTATGTTTTGATTTATCAGTAACGACAACCAAGTTAAAAATTCATCGACCAAGCTTTTAATTTTGAATGGCGTCTGTTAATTTTGATATTTCTACATGTAAATGTTTCAATAAATTTATTTAATGTTTATGTTATTTTTGTTAATATATTTATTTCATAATTATAGTAAATTTATAATATGGATATTGATATATTATTTATTTATTATAATGAACAAATATATTTATTATTTTAAACAAAATAATGGGCTTGGCCACACTTCTAGATCTCACCACTTTATGCAGTTGAACCACTTGTATCTTCCTCGTTTTCGGCTTGGCCCCCTTTTTCCAAGTTTTTGCATTTTTGTATGGTATATATGATTTCTCAAAAATACATTGTTCGTATTATTAAAATACCATCCCTTATCTTAGATCTCAATCTTCGTTCACTTTGATATAGATGTGTTATAGCAAGTGTCCTATGTGCTCGCCTGGGAATCGAACCCAGAACCTAGGAGAACTGCTCTAGCTAGCTTAGCTATCTGGGACACGTTACATACACGTTACACGTTACATACATACACCGCTCGTTGTGATTTTTGAATAACTAAGTAGAAGATTTCTTCCGATTTACAATTTCTTAAGGCAACGATCATTAACGAAAGAATCGCATGATTTTGTTCACACTCTGCAATAAATGTATAATAATATTATGTTTTCCATAGAATAATTATGTGTATGTTCTTGATAACATTACATACAATAAAATCTTACCCCTGTAACTGAACATCTTACTCCTGTAACTGTGCATCCTACCCCTGTAACTGTGTATCCTACCCCTGTAACTGTGTATCCTACCCCTGTAACTGTGTATCCTACCCCTGTAACTGTGCATCCTACCCCTGTAACTGTGTATCCTACCCCTGTAACTGTGTATCCTACCCCTGTAACTGTGTATCCTACCCCTGTAAACTGTGTGATCTACCCCTGT
>JAMZAV010001804.1:0-142267 GCA_024449915.1 Sweltsa coloradensis
AATGAGAAGCTAAGCTCTAACATCAGAACATCATTTAACTTCGTATGACAGCAGAGCGGGATAGGGCTTCACTCCGAGATCAAATGTAGCCCACTAGGGCAAAGAGCGTACACCAGGGCAAGAAGCTCTTGGCGATAGCCCGGCACCTTATAAGAAAAGAAAGGAAGGATAGACAAAATCAGGAAATCGTACTTGGAATAGAAATCATTTGGGAAATTCGCCTTTAAATCCATCCAGTGAGCTATCCAAGCAAGCTAATAAATTTCCGTTACTATCATATTCTTACAAAAAGAAATGAAGAAGAATAAAAGACGAGTCTCTCTTTAATGGCGAAATGTGATTGATTTTTAAGACTCATCCAGTTTAATTTTCTTCTAGGGCGTTTATTCATTCCCTTGGTATGGTAAAGCAAAGCATCCCACGCAAACAGACAGACAGACGCAAAGGGGATGACAGAAACACACGCCGCACGCTAAGACGGAGCTAGACCAATCGGCTAAATTGGATGGGGAGCTAGCTCCATTTGAATTTAACAGAAGGAGATTTCCAATTTTCCGCGGCGACCTCGTTACTTCCGTTGCAACGGGTGAAACAATGCGGAGGTCGGTCGCTCTCAGTCGCTGAGATGTATGGGCAGAGGAGGATCTGTCCAGCCGGCTGAAAACACTATTGATTGTGATGCGAGAGGAGGACGCGGGATCCACAATCTTTTATGCCGGAGTTCCTGTGTTTTAATCTTCCTTCCTGAGAACGAGGATGAGTGGAGAGTGGGTGAGCTTCCTTCAAAGCAGCATGCGACATCAAGGAACCCCTTCATGCACAGCCTTAATGGGAGGTGTTGTGTGTGGCAAGCTATTACTCAAACTTTATGCTCTTTGCCAGCTAACAAAGGCACTCAGCTCTTAACTCTGGGCATCTTTTCATACTGTAAGGTATGAAATTGTGAAGTTTCAAGTTCAACCGTATAGAGTGGTTACGAGCAGTCTTGTCCATGCTACCGGCGTAGACGAGTGAATCGTGGCCAATAAGTGATCGGTATTTTGAAATAGAGTCAGCGCTGATTGGCCAAAGTTCACCTGTCAAAGACGTCAGCCTCGCCATAAGGTTACTTCGGAATAACTTTACATGGCAATGTTTGTCCGTGGTATAAATAAAACGCGTTCTAAAATACAGTTCTAATACCATGCACAAAGAAATATATAAGTAAATACAAGATGCCAGTTTGAATTTATAGTCTACCCACTCGTTATAAGGACTGATTTTAGTAGGGAATAATAATATACAACATAAATTACGCGCTTAGCTTTTAGTAAATCAATTTTAGCACATCAATATTGGCATAGATGTTTTTTCTTAAACCATTTGTATACATAATCTACTCGAATAATACTAAATTCTATTGAAGATCGTATCATATATAATCAAGAATAGAAATTTTTATTTCGAATAATATACTGCACTCGCAGGTACGCAAGGTACATATCAATGAATAACAATTAAATAATTAATATTTCAATAACAAAATATCGAACTTCGTTGATGCTTGTTTTTAAGATTATTTTTAACTTGCGAATGGCGCCAACTTTGTCAGAAGATCATAATAAATACATTACTCTCCCCCCCCCCCTCCACCCCAACCCCTCTCAACGCATTTGCGTAGTGGCAGACTAGTCTCGTGTGCCAAGTTTGAAACCCAGTGAAAACAATAAAATTCAAAGAACTTCAAGTCTTAATTTTTCCCTTTGTATATATGTACCATAAAAATGAATTGCTTTTGAAATTCAAACGAGCATTGCTAGCTTTCAATACTTGAACGGCTTTCATTCAAACGTTTGTAAAAACTTCGTAATTAATTAGTCTTTGTTTCTGAGCAATCTTAGGTTATTACTTTATTTTCATTTGCAATACCAAAGCAGTGCCATTTAGACAATTACTAGGAGCTTTCCATAGCGGTAAGCAACGCTTTCTTCTTTAGATAAAGCCACTGTTTAGCTGGGCCCTTTGAACGCCAGTGGCAATGCTCGCACTAAATGTACAAAGGACGCAGACGCATAATGGAGCCGAACCGTTGATGTTGCCTCCACATCACGCCACGTCCCGACGGACGGTCGTATCCCATGGATAAACAAACTCGGAAGTCGGAACTACTCACAAAAACACACACACTCACCGGAAGCGCGTTCCAGTTGTTCGTTTCCGGGATCCGCCGCCGAGACGGCATTCGCCGTTGCTCGTTATGGCGTTTAACATGCGCGAATAAAGCGTATTATTACTATTCCAAGCACGATTCATGCTGATCACTACAAGCTCAGCATGCCACAGCAAGAAATGCTCGCGTCACACGTTTGAAGTGTACAAATCACCATCTAGTAATATATAATATTTCAATGAAAAATTAAAATATTTAATTTCCACATCAATCGGAATCAAACTTGAATAACGAATATAATATACAAATGACATAACTTACTATAATATTTTACATATTCAACTTTTACAAATAATGATCAACGAAAATCAAATAATATTAGGAACAAAAGGGTATGACATTCTATGAAATAAAAATAATAAAAAAGAAAAGGTATTTTTGTCTTAACAATTGAAAACTGTACGAAATTGCGGTAAGAAAAACGAAACCGGAAAGATACGAGAAGAATGAAGATTGAACAGATGCAAAGTAGGCCTATATCGTATGTGACGATTTCGAGCCATACTTTATGGTTTATTAATATTGTATTTGTTTACTTATTGCTATTCACGTGATCAATAAAAAAATTGTGTTCAGATTAAAAAATGACATTTTCAAACCTTATGTCAAACTGAGATGTGCATAACAGAACAAAGCGAGGCCTAGCGGGGGGGGGGGGGGGGGGGCATTTGCTGCTCAGACCTATTAGGTATTATTTATTTACTTGAGGCACGTCAGGTAAGTAATTGAAAGTTGAAAACTCGTACGCATACTCATGCAATAACATTCTATAATTTACGTATTTATTAATTTAAAGTCTATCCTAGTCAGTTATCTAAACTGACTTCGAAATAATAAAAAAAGTAGGGTAACAAAATTTTAAATAATAATATTACACCTGCAGCAATGTGCAGCAAGCAAGGATACGGGAGTACCCAAAAGAGGAAGCAAAACTGCTATCAACAGGTTGGGGAAGAAAAGGGCAAAATTAAATCACTTGCCTTTCGTAGAACTTTTTGGTGGCGTCGCCGTGTTGTTAAGACAAAACTTACTATTAAATAAAGTTCCCAGCTTGTCCTTGCATTAATTAATGGTGAAGGTGCCGGGTACATGTATTTTCAAATCTTTTGTTGTGTGGGTTCGAGATGGGGCTCTCCACTCACAATCATTTACCTCCAGGGCTATCAAAGACATTAGGTATCATCATCATCATCCTTCTTGAAAAGCAATGTACAACACAGTCATATTCGGTTTTTGTCGAGAGATGGGATACACGTACGGATGGGCGAACAGAAAAGTGCTTCTTATAATTATATGACAAATTAGCCTACTAATAATAAGACAATATGTATACGATAATAATTTTAAATAATTAAATATTTTTGCAACTATATGGCATAGATCAGAAAATTCCATTGTTATGTTTAAGTTTTATTAGGGGCAGGACTAAACTGATTCCTACGTAACAAAGGTTTGTGCAAAGTAGGGCAGCGTTTATTAGTGGACGAATCTCCCATACTAGCAACACTTTTCTGTCCGTCCATCTGGGAGTGTTCAGGTCTCCCGGTAACAAATCTCCCATACTAGCAACACTTTTCTGTCCGTCCATCTGGGAGTGTTCAGGTCTCCCGGTAACAAATCTCCCATACTAGCAACACTTTTCTGTCTGTCCATCTGGGAGTGTTCAGGTCTCCCGGGAAAACCCAAAAGCGACATCCGATTGACATTAGGTGTTTTGTTGGCATTGCCCTTCAACAAGGATGATGCAGAATGTTTTGGGTGACCCAGGGGCTAAGAGGGGATCAGCTATCACCAAAAATTTTGAAAATGCATTTGACCAGCACCTCTGCCATCACAGTATGCAAGAACAAGCGAGGAATATTTTGTCAATGGTAAACTTTGTCTTGACAACCCGGCACCTCCACCAAATTCTTAGCATTCATTCTTTTCCGACAATCTATCGTCTTAATAGGTCTTTTGTGTCCTTTCGTACCCGTACCTATTTATTTATTGGATGAGCGTTTGCGAGCGTAGCGAGCGAAGCGAAGATTCCATTTCACTACACTGGAGAAAAAAATCCGGAATGTTTTTTTTTTTCTTTTTTTTTTGTATTTTTGTCTGTTTGTCCACACGATTCCGGCTAAACCGATACTCCGATTGCGATGAAATTTTATGGAGGCCTTCGAAATCTCTGAACTTAGAACTGCCACGTTTTTGAGCGCAATCGGAAAATTTTTCTCATGAAAATCGCAATTTTACGATTTTTTTCAATTTTTAAAAAATTTCTTCGACTTATAACACCTACATGCTTTATCCGATTTTAATGATTTTTTCGCAGAACCTTAATTTTATGAATTAATATATAAGTGTTAAAATTTGAGCGCAATCGAGAAATTATTTCTTATAAAAATCGCAATTTTACGATTATTTTTAACAATTACGATTTATTAAAAAAAAAAAAAAAATTAAGTTAATTTTATTTAATTTAATTTAAATTTAAAAAAAATTTTAACTTAGTAATGATTTTGCCACAGAACAACAGAAAATTCGCATAACACATGGCAGCTCAATGCACCAATTACGCTCATCCAACAACGCGGCGGGAACTTAAGCGTTTTCCTAGTTTATTAAAATAGAAAACGTTTTGCAAAAGAGTTGCATCTCGCCTCCAGCTCAAAATGCTCAACAGTGTCAATACTAATCTTATACACATTCTCATATGATCTCGTATGTATAAAAGCACCCACGATTCAGAGTTAACCGTAATCAAACATTGTTGTACGTCGTAACTGACAAAACATAGCAAAACAAACAATCGCGATAAAAATCCATTTCTTAAAGAAAGGGTATATCGTCTAATAATCCATGCACGGGTATTTAATATTGAAACTTCTAGCTGCAACACAATAAAACATTAATTACGTCTTATTAACTAAACAAAATCAAACAAAATTAAAAGAGCTCGTTCCATATCTCTAGAAATGGCGGAACATTAATTGTATAGACTATCTGTATAATAAATTACATCAATTATATATTTTGGGTAACATACACAACATGCGTACTTAATGGTTATGATTTATTACGGCAATTTGTTACTCATCCTTTTCATGGAGCAGCGGATATGGTGGCTTTGAAATGGGTCTCAGTCCAGTAGTATTATGTACGAACATGTGTTATCTAAGCCACTCACTCACCCTCTCTCTCCCTCTCAACTATAGCAGTAGAAATTAAAAAATACGTAAAGTTGTATGTTTTAATCAACTGTACACATACTTATTCAGATTAGATTAATTTTAACTAACCAAGCACAGACTTTGTAAGGCACGAACTACTATTTCGTTTTTAGGTATCTAGTTGGTTGTAAATTTATTTATAAGATCTTTCTGTTCATAGGAGCAGCGCTGAATTACCAAACGGTCGGCCATTTGTTTGCGAAAAGGTTTAAACCCCACAGCGGACAATTTCCCCGTCCGTACGGAACCGAAATTGGTTTTATTCTCTGAAGTTCCCATTTTTTAAATCATTTTTCAATTGACTTTACAAACAGCAAGCCAACAGGCGTGCTAGATTTATAGAGGTAGAAGATGAAAAGAAAAAGAAAATGAAAGAGAAAAAACCAAAAAGACTTTTCTCGGAGGGATTTGATAGGGAAGTGATCGACAAGAGATTGAGTTGCTATCTTATTCTTGCAATCTGCTATGTGCTTTTGTGCGGTATAGACGAATGTGGCCAAAACTCCAGTGCATAGGCTCACAGGGTGGGTGTATTAATAAAAAATAAACATGAGGCAATCTCGAAAAAGGACTGAAATGTTTGAAAATATGAATAACAAGAGAGAATTTACGAGCAGATGTGAAAGGGTTTTAGTGCCCGAGCGAGTGTTTTTGTTTGGAGACGATATAGTCCGTTGGAACAAGCGTAAATACATTTCAAATCCGGAAACCAGCACCAAAATTGAGGAGCAGGTAAAAGAAGTATTTTAGAATGTGATTTTCACGGGGGACACGCCTGGTAGCAAATAAGTCACCTGTCATGGCGTCCACAAGATGCCGCCAAAATAATTCTTAAAATTGCTGTAACATCAAGAAGTAATCATCAGATTTGGATAAACTAGGTTTTGTTTTATTCGGTTTTTAATGCTCTACAAAAAGTCATAGAAATTTTCCCGTTTTAAGAAAATAGTTTTAATTATATTATATTTTTACAATGTATTCCCAATTATAGCATTTTTTGTGTATTAAAATTTATTTATACGAAATTCGCTAGTTTGTCATAAAATTCAGACTTTACAAAAATAAGAAATAAACCCAAAAATTTAAAAAACCCCAAAACGAAATTTTTTGTAATTTTTTTGATTAATTTAAATTTTAATTTAAAAAAAAAGCATAATTAAATCTAAATTTAAAGTTCTTATTCATTCCCAAAAGCCCCTGTGTATCACAAACAACAATATGACCACAAGAACAAAAAAATATTATTTCCAAAAATAAATTTTCCAATCACTTTCCTATTTAATTCAATTAATTTAAATTTAATTAAAAAAAAATGAAATAATCTCAATTAATTTGTAAAATTAACCCATGTAGTCGACCCTTGGGGAAACATTTTTAAAGCAGTTTTAAAGGGGAATAAATGAAATGAAAAAGTTTTAAATTTAAATTAAAAATTTAATTAAACCCGAATTAAATTTAAATTTTTTAAAAAATTTTCCCACTTTTGACATATGTATGTTATGTATACCCTAAAACCAACGTCGTCATAAAAATTACTATTTATGAATAATGCCCAAAGAAACCGAATTTTTCATGTCCCGAAAAAAAATTCCTATAACTTACCCATTTAAATTTAAAAAATTTAAAAGAAGAATTTCTTTTTAAAAAATCTCAATAATTGTTTCTGTCACTCAATTTAAAACATACAAAATGCAAAGAAGTATCAAATAAAACAAGCAAGGTAATTTTAAAAATTAATAGTCCAAAATTAAGTTCAGCCCACTTTTCTGCTAATTGAATTTCCCACAAAATTTTTTCCGTAAAAAAAGCATGCAAAAAGGTTCCCGTGTGGCTGTGTTAATTTTACCAAAAAAGGTGATTAATTTAATTAATTTTAAAATTTATTTATTAATTAATTTAAAGGGTAAGTAGCATGAACTTAATTTTGGGGCATAAAATTTTAAAAAATTACATCGCTTGTTTATTTTTATTTTTCGGTTGGGATTTTTTTATGTGTTAATTGAGTGACAACAACAATTATTGAGATTAAGTAATTCTTCACTTAAATTTTTTAATTAATCGGTAAGTTTAGGAATTTTTTCGGGGCTGACAATTCGATCATTGGCATTAGTCATAAAGAGTGTATTTTATGACGATCGATCGAGTTTTAGTAAACATAACATACATATGTCAAAAGTGGGATAATTACTAAATGTAATTAATCGGTGATTAATTAATTTAATATAATTTTTCATTCTTATTCGCCTTAAAACTAGCTTTAAATGATTCCAAGGTGACTACATTGGTAATTTTACAAAATTATGAGATAATTGTCATATTGTTATTAATGAATTAATGAATTATAGGAAAGTGATTTGACAAATTTGCACTTATTTTTTTTTGGTTCATTGTGGTCATATTGTTGTTTTGTGATACACTACGGGACTTTGGTAAGTGAATAAGAAACTTTAATTGGGATTTAATTAATGCTTAATTTAATTAATAATTAATCAAAAAGTTACAAGAATTTCGTTTCGGGACTTTAAATTTTGGATTTATTGGCGTTATTTTAGTATAGTCTGAAAATTTTATGACAATCTAGCGAATCTACGTATAAATAAATTAAATATACACCAAAAAGTGCTATAATTGCAATACATTGTAATAATATATAAATATAATTAAAACTATTGTCTTTACGGTAAAATTTCTTATGTCATTTTTGTAGAGCATTTAAAACCGAATAAAACAAAACCTAGTTTATCCAAATCTGATGATTACTTCTTGAGTTGCAGCAAGTTTAAGAATTATTTGTCGGCCATCTTTTGGACGCCATGACAGGTGACTTATTTGCTACCATGCGTATCCCCCGTGAAAATAACATTCTAAAATACGTCTTTTACCTGCGCCTAAACTTTGGAGCTGGTATTCCGGAGTTGAATAGTTCCTATAGTTTTAGCAGCTTGTTCCACGGACTAATATGAGAGCGTTCGTTGCAAGTGTTCTGCTCTATAGTTCGCTACTTAACACTTACAATTATTGTATAGGCAACGAACTTTGCTCATCCACTACTTTCTCATTGGTTATTAAGAAATATATTTTTAAAATTTTAATATATACTCATATTTTTTTTATCATTTGGGAATAGTTTTAACAATTAAGTTAATAGTTTATTTATAACGATGCAATATAAAACTTGCATAAGTCGGACAATTGTTTGTATATCAAAAGGCCTACCACACGAAAGTAAGTATTCACTCGACCTACTCTTCAGATAGAATGATGGAATAGATCTTAAAGTTGAAACAAATGTGATAAAACCCTTGTATTTGTAGAGCAGCACTCGTCTTTGATATCTGATGAAGTCACGTTGCACTATCATTATAAGTGTTGTCGGTGGCGGGAATCAAACTCTCAAACGTTTATGTCGGAGTCCACCCAAGTACGTATTGGTGAGTGAATACTGAATAACATTATGGCACATTAAAGATATATTCTTGATATATGACAACAATTTGAAATTTATGTTTTGATTATTTCCAATTTATGAAAAAAATAGTTACAATTAATACATTATTATATTCGTTCTAAATAAACGACAAACTATACGTTCCAGTGAATCGTGTATTTTGTTGTAAATAAGGGCATTATAATAATAATAATAATAATTATTATTATTATTATTATTACTCCGCTGCACAGTTATTATACAATGTCATGTTTTTATTCGTTTGATAATTGAAACCCCTATTTTAGTAATGTGAGTGTTCTCATTAGCCGAATTAATTAAATCAAATATTTGATAATGCGTAATTTAATTAATTTTGTATTTTGCCAGGTGTATAAAACAAACCCTTATACCATTCACGCAGCATAATTCGTACGCCCAAACATCCACACAAACTCAATGGGTATGCTATGAAGTTAACGTTAAGTCCACACCGATAGGCAAATACCCTCACCATTAGTTTATACCATGCGGCTCACGCTGGTTCCCTTCCAAATGATTGGCCTATTCATTCGCGTCGACGTCCGTAGACTCTCGCATACAACCTAATTACCAGAATAAACGGCATTCATAAGTAAACACCAAACTGACTGGTCACACATAACCCCAGTGTTTGTACAACGTGGATTGAAGGTCCGTGCGTAGTCAAGCGGAGGCTGAATCGTTATGGGTTACAAGTCCGATCGTGCAGACGCCTTTGCTAGCTCGCTTTTTCGCATCATTTCTCCTCATTACTTGCGATAATACCATCTCGACCGTAGCTCTAAAAGCTCCCTGAGGACTTTCCGACCAGTTTGCAAGGTTCTATGGGCGGTATGGTGGAGAATCCACAGTACCTAAACTCGAAGGTGTAAAACCAAATTATTTAGGTGGATATTACGGCGATGTCTTCTTTATGTCGATGGTTAATCCCAGGTGTACGGTATACGTCCAGTACGAAACACGATCGCGGTCCCATACTGTACGTATTTTCTACTTAAGCACACATACATTATGTAACGTGTTCCAGTTTCGAGTATGTTAGACGTATTATAAGACACGGCGTGATCATCGTGTAAACTATGTGGCGCACGGAGAAAGAACTTGAGATCTAGAGCGAGGAAGAAGAAGAAGAAGAAGAAGAAGAAGAAGAAGAAGAAGAAGAAGAAGAAGAAGAAGAAGAAGAAGAAGAAGAAGAAGAAGAAGAAGAAGAAGAAGAAGAAGAAGAAGAAGAAGAAGAAGAACTGGGTTGTATTATTTGATGGATATCATATAAAGGAGTCCTGAAATCGTCCTAAAATGAAGCGTTGGATTATTAATATATAAGATATGTAGACCCTAGATTTGCATTTATTCATTTTACCGCCTTTGACATAATATAGTTTAAAAAATTTAAATATGAATTCAAATTTTGAGTCATGCAATCCCACACAAGTATAATATCGTGTATCGTATGAAGTCCCGCAAATTATTAAATACATTCCGCCTCGGAACGGGTGGATACATTTTCAGTCATTCCGCGCTCTCAAGAATATAATTAAAATTATTCTTCAGATCCCTTGATAATATAAATCGTATTTAGCTTTCAACGTCAGTGAACGCAAAGGACATCATATCTTATTAAAAGATTTTTAAACCCGTTTAAATGTCACCCAAGGGAGGTTAGCTCCTAAAACATATCCAGGGGCGCAGGGGGATATAATTCACTTTTCTGCCCTGACTTTAGGACTAAATTTATATAGTTTAATATTTACAGTTTCCCTATTTCTATCGCAGGCAAAAGACATAGCAACATATCGTAACCGAGTGTGCTAACGGTCTTCTGCTAATGATAGCAGACAGCTAACTATTTGCACACCATGTTTTACGAGAAACACTGACGTAGATGGATGCAACACATAAATTTTAATATTAAATAGGAAAATTTCAAAATATAACTAACGTTTGATAGAAATATGCACAGGAGCAAATGGGTTCGAAAAGACGAAAAAAATGCGTCGGATACAATAATCTAACAATGCTACAACTGGATCGTACGTTATGTAGGCCTTTATACTCGACTCGAGAATAAGCCTACCACAGAACAAAAGTCAAGTGTTCTAGCTAACAACAAGAAAGGGAAAAAAATTCGTATTAATACTACACTAGGGAAACGCAAAGTCGTTGTTAAACGAGTGAGTGAGCCATGTGTTGAGTACCCGGTTACATTATTTTCTTCCCCCACCTTAGGCCTACCTAGCCTATCATAGGCTAGAGAGGCGCATTATGGACCTTACAGTTGACGCGCCCGTCCCCGTTTACCAAACTTAACTTTAAAAAACTATTATTTATGCGAATATAATTATCAAACTTAAATGCAAATGTTCCGGGTACTCACCACATGACTCGCTCACTCGTCTAACAACGACTTAGGCGTTTCCCTAGTCTAGTTGGC
The DNA here is from genome assembly GCA_024449915.1 of Sweltsa coloradensis. NCBI lineage: Eukaryota > Metazoa > Arthropoda > Insecta > Plecoptera > Chloroperlidae > Sweltsa > Sweltsa coloradensis. The sequence continues at coordinate 11,325 of JAMZAV010001804.1, forward strand.
TAAAGCGCCCTTATAGCCGAAATGTGGGAGACATGGGTTCAATCCCTGGTCGGTAAAGATTTTGTAATTTCTAGATTGTATTTCAAAAATAATTAAACATGTTTTGAAATGCATATAACGCAGTGTAGTCCATCATCTGTGGCAATAGGACCTACTATGGTAAACATAGCCAGTACGAAATACGTGAAAATATTGCAAGGTTTACTCAATCTACGAGCGGAATTTGGGGGTACCTTGACGTCCAACATTCGACTGACCTTGCATGGGCACGGCATTTCACAGCCAGGCGAAAAACAAACAAAAAATATCTTTTCAAAATCTAAAACATTGTCGTTAGAATAATTTCCAAACATTGTAAGTCTATTTTTCAGTTTATTATTTCTTGTAGGTTTAAATCGCAATGAATCTTGCTGATTTTGTTAACAGTTCTCAATAAACTCGTTACCAGATGTCTGTTTAAAATTTCAGCGCAATCTGTTCAGCGATTCGGCTGATTTTCAAAGTAAACAACACCACACACACACACACACGCACGCACGCAGAAAAAACAATTAGGGCCGTTTAAGTCGAATGGAAATCACACCGTTCGCTACGCTCACTCGTTCAATTACACAATAAAATGGAGTGTTCGTGTTTATGTAATTACTAGGAAGCTTCGCAAACGCTTTTTCAGGCGCGTTGTTGGATGAGCGTAATTGGTGCATTGAGCTGCCATGTGTTATGCAGATTTTCTGTTGTTCTGTGAAAAAATCATTACTAAGTCAAAGACATTTTTTAAAAACAAAACAAATCGTAGTTTTAAAAAAAGAAAAAAAATCGTAAATTGGATTGTTATGAGAATATTTTTCGATTCCCTCAAATTCAACAATATATTAATTTGTAAAAAGGTCTGTGAAAAAATCAGTAATTCGAAAAGCATGTAGGTGTTAAAGTAAAAGATTTTTTAAATCGAAAAAATCATCGTAAAATTGCGATTTCAGAGAAAAATATTTCGTTTCGCTAAAAACGTGGCAGTTCTAATTTCAGAGATTCAAGGGCCCTCCAGAAAATTTCACAGCAATGGAGTGTGGTTTCCAAATTTATATCTAGTATTTGACTCGTTGAAAGAACACAAATTATACTCCCCAAACAATGAACAAGTGAAAGACCAGTTAGAAAGAAAATGCCAACGGAATCATTCAGAATAATTTAAAAGAATGAATCTAGTGGTATACGAAAAGAGAAGGTTGGCAAGAAAATAATTAAGATGACTGTCTTCCATGCCCATGATGAAGGTCATGTTGTTTGGTAGCCTCGCGTCGAGGAAGCACGGAGCCGAAATATTACGCAGCAGGTGAGTGCGTGCAAATTTGTTTTAACGAGTATATTCAGAGTGAAAGAAGTTCATTTTATTCTAATCTTCGGTTTAACAAGTCTGGTGTTATATAATCAATGATTGATTGATAACCTCGCTCCGAGGAAGAAAACGGCCCGACGCCGAAAATGTCCGCGGGCAGGTGAGTGCTTTCAAATTGTTTTAACCGAGTATATTCAGTGTGAAATAAGTTCATTTTATCTATCTCTGGTTCTGGTCTTGTCTGGTGTTTTATAATGAATGATTGTATTGCATTCAATGATTTCTGGAACCCTTGTTGGCTTTGGATCGGACTACTAGCCCTAAAAACTAGAAATTTTATGTGAGACGAGTGGAACGAGCAGTGGAACACATCACGTAGACAGAATGTGTATAACCCTACCACTCCGAGTATAGAGAGCCCCGTGTGCCCGCGACACCGACTAGAGGGCTCAACACTGGAATATTTGATGAGACAGAACTGGAGTCTTTTGAGTCACGCACTCTGTCCTATACGACTCACACAGCACGCGTGACCGAAAAACTATATTTCTTGAAACACTTTGGCCTCGGAAGCGAGGAGGTGGGAGTGGTAGGGTAAGCATCTTGTATGATAGACCCAGGACGCAATATCAACAAACACAAATGAAACTCTCAAGCAACATAAACTTATAATATGTGTTAACTATTTTCACACTTATATTCCAGTGGGTTTTTTTTGCAGCCCTAAGGATAAACAATTAGCAAGGCAGGAAAAAAAAACTGTTAAAAAAGGGGCTCGAAATGAAGGGATTTTGACAGACGGAAAAAATTGAGTAACATATAAACCGCCCCACCCCCCTTTCTATTATTTGGTCCTCCCAAACCTCATAGGAGTCTAAGCACCCGGGAGGGGGACAGGAGTGTAGTTGCAAAGGGGCCCGCTTCCCCCCATATAACCCCCCTTATGGGGTGGTCGTTTTACCGCCCGGGCCGTCGATGTTGAAGGAGAGAAGAACAGGAAGGAAAAGGGTCATCCCTATCACCACGTAAATTTGGGATGCCCTTTCCCCCAGAGAATATGGAGTTGCCCCCAAAAAACCCCCTCCCGCCCCTATTAAAAAACCCCCCATTTTGTGGGTCGTTTGAACGCCGGACCCGGTCGATGTTTTAAGGAAAAGAAGAACAGGAAAAAGGGAAAAGGGTCATCCCCCTATCACCCCGTGACTAGTTGCATCCCAGTAGAAAAAAATTTGGAGGCTTAGTTTTTATGAAGTGTCCAAGGGACTGCGTGGAAGGGTTTAAAAGTGGGAAAAAGGAACCCCCTTTAAAACCATGACAAGCCCACTCGTAAGATCTTATCCCCGAGGTCCAGGCTTGTCTTCACCTTTTTCTCGTCTCCTCCCAACCCCATATGCTACTCGGTAACTTTTAAACTGCCCTTTTTCATTGACGCCCCCAAAGTTATTGAAAACTTTTTTATTCGGTTTTTAGTTTTCCTTTTAGCCCCTTTTTATTGTTTTTTTTTTTTACGCGAGCCCGAGATAAGCCCTTTATGGCTTTTATCTCCGTTGATCCGCGATAGTCGTCTCCCAGACCCCGCCCCCGTGACGGCCCCCCCGGCCGCGGAAGGCCCGGGGATTTTAGGGGCCGCGAACGGTGACGGCCTGGGCCGACCAAAAGGGTCGGCGTGCGACTAAACAACCCCCCCCCTACATCGCCCCGAGTGGAACAGAAAGGGCTTTTAAATTTCCCGTGCCATGTCAAAATTGGGAAAAAAAACCCCATCAAAACCAAAAATTTCCAGGGTTGGTTTTGAATGATTTAAAATTTAAAAAAACGCAAAAAGGCCCCGGGGAGATTGTCCAAAAAATTGGCGCTTACTCAGCCCAGGGGATACGTTGAATATAGATGAAAAGTGATTTTAAAAAAACCAAAAAGCATAAAATGTGCAACCTATTCCCCCGGGGTTATGATAAACGGGCGAACATTTTAAAAAATTTAATAGAATCGTTCGATTTCTATCGACGGCCCCGAAGGGGGCGTAAATTTTGGATCCCCTTGTTCCCCTTTTAAAGGGTTTTTTTTTGAATAGGAGCAGCAAGGCTTGCCTTTAAAATAACCTCATGTAAAAAAAGCAAAAACCCCGTCGGGAAACATGCGGTTGGCGGGTGCCCGTGCCCAAAATGTCATCCATCATTTTACCGATAATGAACCCAAAGTTCCCCTAATCCATTAGTTGCCAAAGTGTTTTTAGAGTGCAGAAACCCAAAGGGGACGGCGGGGATTTTGAAAGAGTTTTAGGCCCGTTTCCACTGCAGGGGCAGTTTAGTTTTTCGCCCGGGGTCGGTGTCAAAACATTTCCCAAAAGGGGTTTTTCAGAAAAAAGACCCCAAAAAAGTAATGGCAAAAATTTCGGGGGGGTGCAAACAGCCCTTGGGGGAGTCATTGAAAAAGTTTGGGAAAAATTTCCACAGTTGAAACAGTTTTTATGACTAGAAAAATTTTAATTAAAAAATTTGTAGTGTATAGGTTTTGGGCGACGGGGGAGTATTGGGCGCAATAAGTGAACGTTGAGACCGTGGCTCGAAGCAAAAAGTCTGCATGACCGCGATGTAACGTTCGAACGCTGCAAATTGGTCGCACCATTCTGGCTTGGAAACGGGAGCATTGTGCTCAACGTAATCGGGACAAAGTTAAAAAGACATAAACGAGAAAGGTAACTATCCAGTTCTACTTTCTGTGCGCGCGGCCACAACGTAAAAACTCTTGTTTCGAGTAGTTTGTTCCGATAATTAGAATTCTCTAGATAGAGGTACAACAAGAAGGTGTATTCGCAATCCGAACCCAGATAAGTTTGTTCTATGCACCCATGAGAGAGTTAAATTACATCCAGCCATCTTGCCGGAATCTGACCGGTTATTAAAGTAAAGAAGAAGCAGAGGCAAGAGAAGAGATGCAGATTCCGCCACCACTTTGGAGAAGCGAACAATACAACGTAATTCAGATGTTTAACTTTTATATTTCCTCCAATGATTTACCCTAACTATACTCGACACAACGAAGTAGGAGTCTAACGAGGTGACTATACTACTTACTCTTACTGGGTATTTACAGTTTGGTTCATCCCCCAATCCACCAAATACATAAATCAATCAAAACCATTGTGTAGGTATTGGTGAACGTGGATTATGTGGTGAACCATTACAATAACGAGCAAAATACAGTCTAATTATTATAAAAATGCCCATCTAGGTGCCCGTTAGGGCGCCGCAGCCAAGCCGCGGTGCGCTACACACTCAAGCACCTTATACACCAAGCAGAGTTGGGGTGATTTCGAGGTGTTACCCAGCCGTCATGTAACGTGATGTGAACTTGAAAACTATCACAATCGAGGGGATTTAGGTACCTGACAACACATGCCAAATTTTATTGGGGTACGACCATTCCTTCTTGGTGAAAAAATGTCTTCAAACATGCTCAAATACACTTTAAGGATGTCAGCTACTGCTAGCTACTGCTAACATCTAATACGTCGGCCCGCGATTCTGACCAGACGGGTGGGGCAACAATGTTCATATTTTACATGGACATTAAGGTTATAGAATGATAGTCTCTTTTGAAAAAAAAAGTTGAAAAAGTTTGTTGGAAGGCTTCCAAATAAAGGTTTTAAAATAAGCCTTAAACACTTGGCATATAATCAACAAGTAACCATAGTTACTTGACACTTGTTGACGGTATAAGCAGAGTTAGGCGGGAAAGTGCGATACGTAAACAAATGGCGGACATTTAAAAATTTTCTTCTTTGTGTGTGGAACGAGAAAAGGTGTCATTATACTCTCATAAAACAAATCAGAAACCGTCCCTGGCCTAGGCCCAGATGTAGAAAATTATTTATAATACAACAGTGTAGGTCTAAAGTTCCATTTGGCTATAGGACTAGTAAAATTCATACTTACATTACATGTTTGACAAGCCTAGCCAACCCTATGCCAGCACAACATTGTTTTGATATGAACTTGCTCAACTGTTTGTTTACATAATTGCAACAATCAAATCATTTCATACAACTTGTCTTTCGATTGGCCCGCGTTTATGAAGGCACTGCCATCTAGAATAAATATAGAACTTTTTCGAGCTCTTTGCTATACGCAAATCTTTTTAAAGTGTTTGGATTTCGTGATACTCTTTCAACCATAGACATCCTATATAAATTCCCTTATGCAATCACTTCGTATTGTTTCTTTTGTTTAATACCATGCTGCACAAGCTAAAACCATATCAAACAATCCAGTAAAATACTTTATTGCATTAAAAAAGCATAAATTATAAAACCAAATCGCCATCTTGAAATGGCCGGTTGAGTCTTCAATTTGCTACGCTCGCGCCTTGCGGAGGTATGGGAAGCTAATCTAGCATATATGGGGGTTTAAATCAATGCTTTCAACTCAAAACCAGGACGTTTTCCACGATACCTTTCAAGAATCCCAAATTCCCCCCCGAAAAAAAAACGATTTCTTTTTAAAATTGGTTTTCAACATCTCCCAAAACTCAAAAATTGGGGTCCAGCCCTTATACCGTGTTTAACCATTTCCCACCTATACCCAGGATGTACATGAACCCGGGTCTAAAATTTTTTACTCCTATTGTTACTGTAAACCATAGAATTTAAATAAACTTGAAAAAATATTTTTTTTTAGCAAATAATTTTGTAAGGGAATTGAAAAAGAATGAGATCAACCATAACAAAAACTTGTAGAATACACCCAAACCTTACACACTAAAAAGGAATGAGATCTAAAAAAAGGCCAAGCTCCTACCCTTCCACATAAAGTACAGTGCCCCATAACAGCATTTTTCGAAAAGCTTGGCAAAATAGAACATTTTTCTTTTAAATTAATTACAAAAAAAAAAACTTTGATAAACATTACGTTAAATAAAAATCGAAAATTTCTTTTAAAAAAGCTTTTCGAGGATCTTTATGGGACACTGTTTTTATGGGGAAAGGGGGAGAGACTTGGCCCTTTTTTTTTGATCCTTTCCTTTTGAGTGTGAAAGGGTTTTGGGCTTATTTCACAATTTTTTGTTATGTGTGTGACATACACCACTTTTAGTAAAACGAAATCTGCATTAGAGCAAATTTGATAAAAGAAACCATAACGTTTTTTTGTTAACTGTAACAAACCTAGGGACCCTATAGTAACACATTCCTCAAAGGAAAATGGCACGGATAATTACATAATGGGGAAAGAATAGAATATGTTTTAATTGTTTATATCTTTTTGGCATATTTGATGCACCCCTGTCGTTTATCATTCAAGTTTAAAAAAACAGAACCACGTAGTAACCCCACTTTTACAAAATAAGCTGTTCCCTTTAAAAAAGGAAAATATTTTTTTAAAATTTTACGTATAAATGAAGTTTTTAAGCAGTCATTATCAAAGTTTTGATAAATTTCGAGGGAACCCTCAATATTACGCTCCTCCCCCCGATTTCCCCCCCACTTATGGCGTATACAATGATCACAAATTTGGGGTTTTAATAAAAAAAAGTTTGAAGACTTTACTGAACACGTTTAAACTTAAATCATTTATTTGTTATGAAAAAAATGCTTTTTTTAAAATTAAATCTTTTAAAAGATGATTTTATAAGAATATTGCAACCATGTTAGTATATAAAGGGTTTCATTTGGAAAATTAACGCCTCCCTTTCCCCAAATTTTCCTTTGGCAGCTTTTTAAAGTTTATTTTGCAATTTTAGGTAAATAAAAAATGCTCAGGTTAATGAGTAACGGGTAAAAATTAAATAAAAGAAACCCAAGTTTCATTTTATTTCGAAATTAAAAAGGGTAAGAACTTATCTAAAAGAAAAGACCTATACATATACTAATAAATTTCCAAAATTTCTCCACCTTAAGCGGATTATTTACCCAAAGGTTTCGCCCCCCGGTCCACTTAAGCAAGCCCCTAGTTTTAGGAGAGTAAATTTGGCACCAGTTTGGCATTTTTTATCATCGGGGTTCGTTTAAAACTGGTAGACCCCAAGGGGTTTAAAGTTTTAAATTGATGAAACTCGGGGTTAGAGAATTCTTCCGTCACATCCAAACTGAGAGTTGGGTAGAACTTTGAAACTAAAATATACACGTTTTTAACACTGGTTTTATACTTTGGTGGAGGGGCGGGGTTAAAACCCTGGTCAACGCATAGCACGTTATAACAGTTTTTTGATACTTTTGGGGAGGGGGGGTTAAGCACGTTCAACGAATAGCCGTTAACAGTTGGTTTATTTTTTGGTGGGGTGGCCGGGTTAACCACGGTCAACGACATAGCACTTTTAAAAACGTTGGTTTATACTTTGGTGGAGGTGCCGGGTTAACGCACGGTCAAAAAACAAGCACGTTATAACACGTTATTTGATACTTTGGTGGTGGTCCCGGGGTTTAAACGCACGTTCAACGAATAGCACGTTATAACACGTTAATTGATACTTAATATATTAAATATATTATAAATATATTTTTTAATATTATTATATTTATTTGGGGCTAAATATTCTAAATCTAAATGCTAAAAAACGTATCTCTACTTATTGTTCATAACTAACAGGCTTATTTAAATCGTAGCAGAGATCCCCTATATTAATAGAGTTAAAAAATATTATACGGTTGAATCAATTCTGTGTGTAATAAAATATACGTAATTTAGTAATAATACTGGAAAGGACTTTATTTCAACTAGACTGCACAGTATACAGCACATATACAGAGTTTCTACAAACAGTAATATTGTTCTAAAAAAAAAATCGCGGATAAGTAATTGTTACAGAAATAAGGAGTGAATTTGAGTATTCAACAGATTTTCAAAGGATTAAAAAAATTATTCTCCCGCAGTAAAATCTCTTTGGTGTACGTGCTGGGTTTACTCCTTTGGTTGGTGATAGCCCCGTCCGCTTGACACCATGGGTCATCAAAACCATTCTGTCTTGCTGAAGAGCAATGTAAAAGAAACGCATATCAATCGGAGGTCATTATCGTGAGATGTGACAAGCAAAGACGGACGTACGGATTGTCGGATGGATAGAAAGCAGTAGAGTGGGAGAGCTTCGATTCCGAATAAGTGATATCGGAAATAAGGAAATAAGAATTGAGTCGCGTTTCAAATTTAATTTGTACATTGAACATTCTTGAACGATATGCGCAATAAAGCCAAAAACTATAGTAACCATGTGCACAAATTTATGATTTATTTATGTTCACATATTTAAATTCTCAGTATTGTTTAATTTATTTCATTTCTGAACCGAATTGAATTGATCATTGCATATTGTGATAATATATTCAAATGGGTATATATTCAAATGCTTCGTTTGCATGGCTCAGTCTGAATCTAGACAGGACAGGTAGGAAGACGGCCCCGAGTCCGAGCGACCACCAGCTAACCCAACTCCAATTTAAATTTCAAGCAAGACTGGAGATATCCGTAATTCATAGAAATTAATTCTTCACAGGGGGATAATAATATAATATCCTCTGAATCTCAGTGAAGTGAGAGGTAGTTGCATGAATAACTTTCCACACACATATCTGGCGTTCCACAAGCGCTGGGAATGAATGTGCTCTGTGTGGCGTAGAATGATGCTTCAAGTTTGAAGCATGTAATTGATTAGACCAGAGACTACTGGTCTTCTCCGTATTAAAATTGCAATTACGGTACTTCTAATTGAATATACATTAATGCTGGTAGCGTACCTCTATACCTTTACTTCGCCCATCCAAATTAAATTTCATGTGTATATGTACGATAATGCTAAACTAACATGATTGTGAAAAGCAATTTTAAAATATAATATATTAATTGTTAGTGGAAATAACAACAATGTTGGACGAGCAAAAAACAATGGAATATAATATATATCCCAGTTTACTATTTGTGAGTTGCCTTCAAATAACTGTACATATTATAATGAATCTTGTCTACATGATGAATATTTAATTATCCGTGTATTAGAATCAAACAGACAAGACATATAGAGGCTAACTGGGATTTATCTTTGATCTGAATAAACATTTGAATGTTATGTATTATACTGGGGAAAACGCTAAAGTCCCGCCGCGTTGATGGATGAGCTTTTTAAAGTTTTTAGTTTGCGTGGGATATCTTTACTTTGCAAGTGCTTTGTTTTGCTCCTCGATGTAGTAATGATGTCAAGTTCTTGATCTTGTAATTGGACTAGTACTACTGACTCTCTATTAAAATTATTTCTGGATTCTAATTGTTACATTATGCTGGTCTTTAAAGGCTTACTCGCACCATCCAAATTAAATGTTCTGGTGTATTACGATGCTAAACCTAACGTTATGGTGAAATGCAATTTTAAAATATAATATATTAAATTGAAGAGAAATATTAACAACTAATGTTTGGACGAGCAAAACATTTTATATATTATATTATATATATATAATATAATAATAATTATAATCCCATTTACTATTGTGAGTTGCCTTCAAATATCATATTATTATAATGAATCTTGTTGACATGAATGAAGATTTGAATGTTATGTATTATATTATACTGTAGGACTATATCATTGCAAGGAACCCAACACAGACAAGACATATTATAGAGGCTAAAATGGAGTTATCTTTAAAAAACTGAAAAAACATTGAAATTTAATTAATATAAAATTAATGTAGGAACATAAAATCATTGCAAAGGAACCCAAAACATGGAGAGACATATTATAGAGCCTAACTTGGATTTATCTTTGTCTGAAAGCTTTGAATGTTATGTATTATATTATATTGTAGGACTATATCATTGCAAGGAACCCAAACATAGCGCTTTAGGTTCGTTCAGTCGCCTATATTAAGTTGCGATACTAAATTGAAAATGTTTTTGTTTTATAATCTTTGTGATTCTACTTGAGAATGGACTACTACCATCATGCTAATTGCGGACCATCGGTAACCGGAATTGAACGCTAAATATTGCTATAGTCCGACTTATTAGACTGGGCCACTAGCACGTGTTTCAAGTGCGAGACTTGACTCAAATTGATAGGGTTGTATTATTGACTTCTGCAATCGAGCTACCCCAAGCATCACTCTTGACCAGCTTCGACGCACAAACATACGTCGTCGAGTGTCATCGGGTTTTCGTTTTGAATATCTGTCGGACCCACATTGCTCTCTTGCGTGGATTCTCCTCTCCTATTGTCGAGGGGGAGCAAGGCCCTCTATATAAAGTATAATATAGAGGGCCTTGGGGGGAGCCACGAGTGAAGAGGCTAAGATGTTATAGTGGCACGGCAAGGTTAAAAGGAAAACCAGTAATCGATCATTCCTCATTCTTATATATATTTCAAACCTAAGAATTCGCAAATCAATGACCGCACATTTATAGTGTGATTCTAAAGGGCGACAAAATCAACAACTAATCTAATAAAGTGTGACGCTTTTTAGTGCGCAAAAGTTTCTAAATGTTTAAATCTCTGGCAAAAACCTAGAAAAATGGGTCAAATGTTGATATTTTATTCTACATTAATTTTGACGACTCAGTGAAATTCAAAACGTGACAATTTAGTTGACCGTCCGGCCGCGTCGCAAGGGGCACCACGTCTGTTTTGACTAGCACGTACTCCTGGCTAACGAATGGTGACAACACCCCCTCCCTCCGCCACAAGATGAAAGCCATAGCGGCCTATCGAGCACGGCACATAAAACAATAAATCTCACCCCGTGCGAAACAATAAATTGTCAAGCCTATTATGTACAGTATCTTTAGAAGTATTATAACACTGTAACGATTCCACCCCCGAGGGCAGAAGAGTCGACTACTTGAGCAACTCGACGTGTTATGCTTTGTTTCTTGTGAATGAGTTACTAGACAAGTTTGGAACTTTTGCCTCAGTTTTCTTCAAGTTAAATTACTTGGAAAGGCATTGTATTCGCGCGCCAACCATCAACTGAGGAGCTCTCTCTGGGTTTTAATTACCTTTAAGACTGTTTTCCATTTTCTCCCTTAATTTATAAATTCAAGCTTGATTTAAAGCCTTTTAATACATTCTAATGAATTCCATTCCATTCATTATATTTCATTGCAGAAGGTCATGTTGCTACGGGGATGTTTCTCGTCACCACGGTGTGCAGATCCACACATTATCAATGTTGACAGTTCAGCCGGCAGCTACATATTGTGTTGAACAACGTGAGCAAACCTACCGCGCAAATATTTAGACTCAGCTATGCCCACATATTATTATGTTCCTCTTTGCACAGTCTCAATATTGCGTTACAACGTGGTCAGAATGCCCAAAGGTCGCCAGTGATTGCTTTGGTTTCCGTTGCGGAAATGAGCTGTGGCTAATTTCCTAAGACTAGGTCCGTTGAAATGAACGCTATTATGACCCACAATAAGTACGGCCTAGTTCTAGAATCTAGATGAGATCCTTGAGTATCCCTTTCTATTATCTCCATGGGTATTCTAAGAGCCAGACATTAGAACTAATGGTACAACGCTTCAAAAATCCAAGTGGCAATAGTGTAGAATGTTTTTTTACCTTTAACACCATATACCTTAATTATTAGGGATTGCCTATCGTAGTTTTATTTTTCACCAGAATTTTCCACCATACCTTGTTGAAACAAGCAAGAAAGAGGAAGCGAAGATTCCCAAAAATATATTTAATTCGGGGTAAATAGTTATAAATTTTGCCGGGTGAAAGAAAAAAATATTAGGTGCACCAATATCAAAATGTGGTTGTGATGTTCAAAAAATTAGCGAACTAGGTCAATTTTGCGCTAGCAACAGATCGTCGTAGAAAAATAGGGTGAAAAAACAATCGGATTGTTCCCACCTTTCAAATCTCGTTGCTGGTGGAAGTGCAGAGTATAAAGAGGAATACATAAATAAATAATTGTTTCATGTTTGTTCCAGCCTGGGATAAAGGTTGAGGTGCCGAGTAGTGAATTAATACAAACACTTTCTGGGGAGCTAGTCCGTAACCCCACCCCCTAACCCCATGGGCTCACCCAGCACTTTTATTTCTTGTTGAAGAACGAAACCACATGAACCTCGGATATCATGTACCGTACCGCTTTTATCGTGAGACGTGACACAGGCACAGAAAAGTGACGACGCTTCCTAATTAGATGTTTAAAACTGAGTTTAAAACGGGTTTAAATTTCTTTCATTTGTGTAAAAAGCAAGAAAAAAACTTTCTTGTTTCCGCAAATGAAAGAAAAATCTCATATTAATTTAATGCTGGTTTCATTTTCAAGAGATATTTTTTGTACGTTAGCGAAATGGCCGTAGGCTTATTTCATTTGCTTGGGATACCTAATTAAAGCGACAGTCAACCCACAACCTACCTGCGTACGATTCAACATGAAATCATGCCGAGATTTAATTTCTAAGTCTAAAATTCATTATTGAAAAGCACACGCAATATTTTATTGTGCTACTGAATTTGATCAATTGTCAGTTGACATAACAGTAAACAAAAAACAAGCTCCGGTGAGGCAGTATCCATGCAGTAGAGAGCGAAAGTACGTTTTGTTCTAAATCTTTCTGGGGGGGGGGGGGCTTGCCTCGACACTCTGACCCCTAGGGTCACCACAAACGTTCTATAATTGTTTTTTGAATGTCATTGTCAGCAAAAACGCATGTTAATCGGAAATCATTTTCGTTTTTTTTTATAGTAGTAGTAGTTTTATAGTATTTTTTTACAGTGTAGTATAACAGAAAAGTGAAGCATTAGGGGAGTTTACAATATTGAGGAATAAAAATATCCAAACCCTACCGAGCCGACCCGGGAATGAACACATTGAACCCGCTTTCTGGGTTCAATGTGTTCATATCCCGGGTCGGAATAGGATTTTATAATTTATGTATTTTACACCATATTACGATCAAATTCAATTATTGCTCTAATAATAAACCTCAAATTATTAGTTCTGGTAGTGATAATGGTTTTACCTGGTTTTCATTCTGCTCTTTGACAGCCAATAATAAATTGCCATGTTGCCATTGTAGGACTAACTGTAACTTGGTAAACCACTTTTAAACTTAAGAAACTGTAAAAAAAAAGTTAAGAAACTTTGAATATATATAATGTGGACCAAGCTAAGCACCGACAGATGTAGCTCGAGACTGTTTCAGCGGAAGGATACGCACCAGCTCAATCCTGACTGAAGAGTTTTAAAAGTTCTCTTCAGTCGTTGATGAGAGTTCAAGGAATTGAGTCCTCTAAAAAGCCCTTTAACATTCCTTTCTGCACACTTCTTTATCTCAATATATACCTACAGTAAGACACCTGAAGTAGGACATTCATAGTCCTTAGCAGGCTACCGACGGTAAATATACGATTTGAGTAAAGTTTTTATAACAATTTAATATCATTTTCCAGGCAATCACCAATTTTTTACAGAGAATACAATTTATATCGCATGTAAGTAATTAATCAGTTATATACGTACGTTGGTGAATAATAAAAGGTTGAAACTGATATTACAAATTAATTGTTAACTACATGGATTTATTTTTTTAATGTTCAAGTGCCGCGTTCACCAATGCCTTAAAATATTTAAGACACAATAATACGTATTTGACAATCTTTCTTCACTAATCTGTAATTAAAGTATGATCTAAGCCCTAAGGCCTAAGCTCATTTAATATCAGAACGAACAATCTATATGTTGTGTCTGAAGTTATCAGAAACTGATAAACCGGGAGAAATTGTTTGAGCTAGTACACAAACTTTAAGCATATTATACTTTTTTTAAGACTAGCTTTAATTACGTAGACGCTGGTTCAGATTTGTACAGTCGAGTTAATTAATTAATTAATTAAAGTAACTTAATTACTTTGTTGGTAGAGTTTTAATTTCCTGTAAAAACGAATATAATTTCATATACTCGCTTTTTCGGCGAGTTCATAAAACAATGTTGTTACTGTTAACCGCGGCATCGGTACTTACAACATTTATGTTTTTAACTATTCTTGTATAAATGGCTCAAAACAAGAACACCATTTAAAAAGTTGTGTGTTAGCAGGCCTAATCTCATCGTGATAAGATATTATTTATTCCTCGGAGCTTCTCCAGACGACAAGAGGGTTCAAAGGGTGAGGCAATGAATTAAAACTGCGAAGGTCTGGTACTTGTAACTTGCCCAGCCTCTCATGGGGTAGGTACCCGGTGTACTAGCCATCTCATCACGCCCTCCATACAAGTGGTTACCTATACATTTTGTATCCACTCTTCAAGAATGGTAATTATTTCAGAAAACAACGGGTACGGAGGTACAAAAAATGCAACGTTTGTTCCAGCGTTCAATTCTCCTTGGTGGAGGTGCCGGGTACATACAATCTCAACATACGATGATTCTAGCCTGACCACTCAGACCCACAGGGTCACCAAAAACAATCAGTCATCATTGGTGAAGGGCAAGTCAACAAAAAAACACGTGCATGTTATTTCGAGCCCATGATCTCTATTTATCACAAAACTTGACAAGTACAGACGGACTGACAGAAATTATTTCATATAGGGGAGACCGCTCCCTGAAACAGAGTCGTCGTATGAATAACAAATATTAAGGGTGTTATAGACGTTTATTTACCTACCGTTTATTTACCTACGTTTTTCCAAGCCTTTACGTCTACAGTGTATTTGCACCGGTATATAAAACAAGACAATAAATTAAATGAATGTATGAAGTTCACGGTATTACAGGATGACGGTAGTCAATGGTTTTCTTGGTTTTTCGGTCGCGGGGATAGAGATACTGCTGATAAAATGCGATCTTGGTGATCTCAAACCCCACGGATCGAAAGGAATTGAACTGTAGGGGAAGATGCTGGGAAACATACATCTATAACACCTTTGATAATCTTTGGCCTGACCTGCATTACTCCAACATTCGTACGACAACCTGCTAACAGCAGCTTTATGGTCCATGTAGCGCATTGGCTAGGGCACTACACGTCACGTAGAACATAAGACTGTGCTGTGAGTCGACTACTGTCTCGGCAACCGGTATTATAGCTTTACGCCAGGTGTGACGAATTTACTTGAGCAACTAGAACAATTTCGTCACAGAATTTGAATATTTGATTACTTCATAAATCTTATTACAAAATTTAAGAGCAAGAATAAGACCGCTATATCACATGACTTAATGCTAAAATTACTACTTCCATGCTTTTAATGAGCAATGCTAGCACAGTGGTAAAAGCAGTAGCATTTAGAACAAGAAGTAATAAAAAAAATGCTACTTTAATATATTAAACTATTTAAATGTAACACCATCTCTAAGAAGTAGACTGTTCATAAGAATCTTAGAATAGTGCGAGTGAAAAATGTTCCGATAACCTATGTTCTTACAACAAATCCCATTTCTAAGTAATAATGACACGAAGTAAATATTGAGCTACGTTTCCGATCCCCCACTTTAAGTGCTAGAAATGAATACGACTACACTAGCGGCCCCAACTCAAATATTTGTCCTCCACTGTCCGCCTGATGTTGTTTATGTAGGTAGGTTGGGTTGGTACTCACTGTGCGCCGCGGAGGAGGATGGCACAAGCAGAGTCAAGAGGAAGACGCCGAGACGCACCATCTGAAATCAGACGCATTGTGAGAACCTAGCCACGTGCATGTATTCCATATTGATGGGTTGAAAAGACATGCGGGATGGTATAAATTTACCTGTCATTAAAACGGGTATATGATAGTTGATAAAGTACACCAACTTTACAACAAAAACTAGGATAAATGTTTCGATGAACAAAAATATTCATAGAGGCACAAGATTGTTTGCCCGCAAATATTTTAATTAAATAACAAACGCCCATATAGGTAACAAATATTCTTGAGTAAATGTTCATAAATCATAAGCAGAGGCAGGTATGTTACAAAAAACGCAATTACGCCGTGAAAAATCAAACATTATGAACAATTTGTAAATTACAATTCAGCGCTTTTGGGCAGAACAAAACCAAAGATAACATTAATTCTCATATTGTAGCCTGCAAAAGCACAAATATATTATTATTAGTACCAATTTTTTTTTTAATATAAAGATACAGCACATTGAATTACATTTTTGTTTTAATTTCACTGCCAATTCACCCCTTTTGGGCACAATAAAAACGGAAATTGCCTTTTATTTACACACTCAAATACATGCCGATATTCATTATATTGAATTCATCCAATCATTGTTCTAATATGCTTATGGGAGTTCAGATACATTTTTATCCTCAATTGTTTGGTTGTGATGTGTACCGGAAAATTATGATTTAGATTTCTATGTTGTTTTTATATTTAATTTCGGTAAAGTTTTTTACATTAAACACTGGCGTAAGGTATCTCGAAATGTTTTAAAACATAGTTTTGTGTACATCATATTGGAGGCGCATATTATAATTGAACTACGATTTCATCAATATCCACAAAATAATATTCCGTTTAGAACGAAAACATAATTCTGTGTTCTGTTTGTTCCCGTCTCCCCTAGGAGTAAATCAGGGTGAAGTATAGTGGAGGACGGAAATGACAATCCCGCTGGCTGGCTGGTGGTGCGTGTAATTGCCACAGAAACTCACTCTATGACTATCAATACTCCGGCATCCCAAATTGTTTGGACAACTGAAAGTGTATGCTGAAAGCTCAAATCTGTACCATGAGAATAATTTATTATGAAACTGGCTTGAATTTAAAAGCCCGTTATGTCGTGTAGTATGTTTAAAACTTCTCTTCCATAACAATTATATGTTGTCTTTGTAGTTTTGTTGATTTCCCGAGGGAAACCATTATCATTATGCTACTCCAACGGAATTTTAGAAAAAAATAAATCCCATTTTCCTTTTATCCCATATTTTAACGTTAATTTTATTAATTTTGTTTTACATCATGAGAGGAAAGAGTTTTTTTAGTTTTTCATCCTGACGGTTCATGTCATAGAGATGGGTTGAGGGACGTGCGACATTTTATGCATGTCACAGAGTTGAATAATTGGCCTCATGGTGTGACAGGTATGCCCTCAAAGTTTGACAATATGTCTAATAGACATTGTTATGAAGTGTTTTGAGTTTCGGTTCGAGCTAACTTCACAGCTCCAATGGGAATGTTGCCATGTTTATTTGCGTCGTTTTCAGTGATACAAATACACATTATATTTCAATTGTACATAATTTAATATTACTTTAATTCTTACTCTATATGTGTACATTTATGTTATGTGTGTAGTCAAATCAATACAAAAACAACATTCAAACCTTCACGATTGCGTGTTTGGGAATTGCATTGATACAGTTACCTCCCTATTTACTACGTATCTCGTGAATACGATATGCTATACCTCAAGATGCGCAACGTTATTAGTTTAGTTATAAAAGTAAAAGATGTGTAGGCCTATAAAGAGCGGACTAATTATAGAAGGCACATAAGGATCAGAATAAGCGATACGGGGGTCCATCTTCCAACAAACTGTCGGTGCCAACAGTGAAGAGGCAAACAGGTAAACAAGGGTAGAATGAGGCCAAATCGCTTCATCGAGCACCAATGCAAACAGAACTATCCACCGGCCTTGTTTGCTTGCGCTGTAGCTAGCCATCCCGTCGGTCGGACACTGACCGCAATCATCCTGCTTACACAGGGATAGAACAATCCACAGACCACACACACAATACTGCATGGTTTGTTTGCTGGCATCAGTTCAGGACGCGCGATCTAATGTTAATAAACGGCGGGGGGCAAGAGCCGCTGGGGATTTTGGAATAATTGTTTACTTCAAACACACGAAAATCGTCTTTAAAACCGGATATTCAATTAATTGTTTGTTTAAATTACATATTTTACGGTGTGTTTTTGAGATAAAAAGATTTGTTTAAATGTTTTGCAATCATAAGGCTGACATAAAAATTACGATGTACAATGCGAGTGTACACATTGAAAACATACATATAGTTAACGACGTTGTGTGTAAGGACTCCATATAAAAATATTAAAAGACATACGCTACTTAATAAACAGAGG
Source organism: Sweltsa coloradensis (assembly GCA_024449915.1). Classification (NCBI taxonomy): domain Eukaryota; kingdom Metazoa; phylum Arthropoda; class Insecta; order Plecoptera; family Chloroperlidae; genus Sweltsa; species Sweltsa coloradensis. Next base: position 29,680 of record JAMZAV010001804.1, read on the forward strand.
TTGAAACTTTTAACGTTTGAAAAATCGAGATTCTTAAAATGAGACATATTCATAACTTTTTACTTACAGATGAAGCTCAACTTGTAGAAACTTTACACACAAAAAGATGTTTACTCAACTTTGACGAGACTAGCAAAGTTGACCTTAGTTTGAAAGATAAGATATGAAGTTTACACCAAAAAGTTGGTATAGTCAGCATTGTGTCAATACGGTCTTATTTTGACGGCTGTACTTATGTACAATATTGCAATAATTCATGTCATATTACAGTTAAAAATATATCTAGACTTTTACATTCATACTCATTAAAAGTTCCACAAAACAATAAACTCGAAAACATTGTTGAATGGCTAAAATAAATCGGCCTAACGCTTTAACTAACACAGAAATGTAACATATTGTTAAATCTACACTTGATGCCGAATGCGGTACATAAATTTAATTAATACCAACATTGTAATATCATAGTTTCAAGTCTAAACATATACTATTGCTGCTACTGAAACCACGGCAAACAATCACATTATTACGATGAAGTGAAGCTAGTAACTATGAAATGAAATGTACACACAGGCATTGTGATAAGGGAGGTGAGAGCAATAACACAATACCCGCTAACACACCACACTATACAGACACGGTATGGTTTTCGAGTCTCTGATTACACAAGTCAAATCTAAAATGATGAGTGAGTCTCTTCCATACGCTCGCATTCTAACGTCAATGGAAATGTTAGTGTATGCAAATAGAAACAAACATTAAACTAATTAAGATTGTTTTTACTTTATCGTGTTGCTACCCAGGATGGATTGTATTGTATTGTATTTATTAAGCCTCGTTTAGTTCATATACATTAATATTTAAAATATATAAAATACTGAACATTTGAGTTGTCATTAATTTATAAAAAGTTTTCAAAACACTAAAATTATAATTAAAAATTAATAAATAACTAAGAGATGCATGCAGAATCGGCAAAAAACCTTATAAAACTGCGTGCTTTGGGAGAGTCGATCTAAATTGCTCTATACAGAATAATAACATTTATCTAAAAGCATGGCTTTGAGTTCTTTCTTAAAACGAGTACAATCTATGATATTCCTGATTTGTAACGGTACAGAATTGTAAAGGTTTGTGCCCGACACTGCAAGCCCTGATGGATTTACTGTATACCTACTAAGTAACAAAGAACATGTTTCCATATTCATTTTCACTGGGGATCATTAAGATAAAGTGATAAGTGACAAGTGATATATAACTGATTTGAACCTGATTTGATGTTCCTGATTTTTGGCAAACCTAATATTTGTTTGAGTGGGATCCTCTAATAAATCAGTTTTTTCGTTTCGTTTTTCTTTTATAATGAATTTTTTTCCTTCTTTCTTTTCTTTCTTTCTTTTCTTTTTTCCTTTTTCATTTTTACACCATTTTTATATTTGGTTCATTAATTAATTGCATTTAATATCCTTTTTGAATTTGTTACCCAAATTGTTTTGTTTTAATGCATTGTTGTTGTAATATTACTATTTCAAATATTTACTTAACTGTAGTTCATTGTTGTGTCTGCATCTATGTAATTAGATTTATTTAGTATGTCCACCTTTGTAAATCAGTTTTTTAACTGAATTAAATAGACTTTAAATAAATTAATTAATAAATAAATTAATTAATAAACTGACAGAAGCAGATCACAGACACGTCGTTTTCTGTATTTCGTAATTATTTATATTTATTTATTCATTTAACGTATATCCTATTCATTTATAAAACTAATTTTTGCAAAGGAGGACATACAAGTGTACTGCGTACCTTGGCCTAAACTAGAATTGTAACTATGCGCATATTTTGTTTGAATTATTTAACTTTAACTGTGCTTATACACTACAGTATAATGTTTAGACAGTGTTTTGATCAAACACATATCACAGCTGGACGCGCCCGCAATAGAAACCTGTTAAATAGCTCCTCGCTATCGTACATATCGAATGTAGTGGGAAGTTGTGACAGGGGCTAACCTTTGACATTATATAGGGGGTGATAACCTGGCTGTATTCTGCGGGGGGTGGGGGTCTCATCACCATGCTAGCTGTGACCGGTGTTCAATACTACTACTCTCACTTCAGTGAGATGATCTATTTGGTGGGAATTCAATTCAAAACGAGATGACAACAGTCTATTTGGACATTTAAAGGTTGAAGGTTGTCATCTTACCCCGAAATAACACTCTGAATACAGCGAATACGTGCCAAAATCTCAACGTATAATGTGTTAGGTCAAAGTTCGGTCGGCCTTAGTAATGTTCATAAAAAAATTGACAGTCCTCATTCAAGAAAAATCTGACAGACAAGGTAAAGAAACAAATAATTGTGTATAAATGTATGGAATATGGGTTTACACCACTATTACTACCTCTTTTCGTTAACCAATTTTCCTTTGTATTATTAAATTAAAAAATTTAATTTTAATAAATCTACCATGAGATTTTAATTAAACATGTACCATACAACTTTTAATTATTTTACATGAACTTTGAGTAAAACATTTTAATAAGTCCTATCTTTTTCTAATTTTGTTCTAAATTTTAATTTCACGGCTGAACAAATAAAGCGTCAGCTGTTATGTACAATGATGTAATAAGAGTGACTGAAACGTACCTCAGGAGGTATACTAATTTACTAATTATCGAGTTAATCCTACACAGTCTTATTTCTCCGGGTCTATGAATCCATCCCATGAGGATATAATTAAGGGTACTATTATTATGTGGTATAATAAGTGTGACACACTAATTAACAGGTTTTTCAGAGCGGAAAATGTTCAAGTAAATATACACTACACATAGCTGAGTTGAGTATATGCCTATAAACGGGAAAAAGTATGTTCGACATTTAAAAATGAGATGATTATTATGTATAGACGTTTTGACTTCAACTAGACAAACACTTCGATTGCAAAAATTTACTAATAAAGCTTTTAGGCAATTTAAACTTTTTTGACTTTAGTATAAAATTACAGTTTTATAATAAATGTAGCGTATCATCTCCTACAGTATTTTATTAAACTAATACAAGTTAATTATCTTTAACTATCATTTTGTTGAGCAAGATATTCAAATAATCCGATTGATAATTTTGTGGAAGTGATTTTTGGAAACAAATTGAGTGTTTTGTTTCGCAAGATAATTTACTTCTAGCAGAGTATAAGTCAACCTCATACTACTTGGCGTAGGGATGGGGTGCTTTTCCTGGCTACTATCCTCGCAGACGTTCCTGGAGGTAGTACAACAAGGCTGTCTGCAAACAGTTTTGCGATATTTTGCAGCATTCTCGAGGTATCACCAAAAAACAATAATTTCGCGGGGTTCAAAATATTGGTGGTAGTCTTTAGTCTCCCTTGTATTACAATACGAACCATTTATATTTCTGTTTGATCCGATTCGTTATCTCAAATGTTAAACATTGCGCTTTGTTGGCTGTTTGTTGGTTGTTTCTTCCGGCTCTGCTCGCAGCAAGAGCGTAAGGCTTTCTCTTGTTAGCAACGGTCTTGGATCGGATCCAGGGACAGGGTTTCTAGCTTCTGCCGTCCTAGCACAGAATTTATGGAACCCAAAAATATGTACGTTTCCCGACTCTACAACTTGTCAGAGAGATAGTCTATCCAAGCAGAATTTCAGCATGGTCATTATTTTGAACCTTGTTTAAGTTTAGTGAGATTTATTTAATGAGTGATGTCTTGTTGATCAGTAGGATCCCTCATCCGTCTTATGATATAACTTAGCCTACATATCAAAAAGCTAAAAAAGAACGAATGTAAATTGTTTATGGAAAACTCACATTGAGAAAAGGAAGAGAGCTCTTTGCAAAGACAAGTCAATGCTTCAAACTCTCTTAATAGTAGATACCTAATGATTCAGAGTCTTATCAGGTAATTTTATTTTACATTAAACTTACCATGATCACATATTTATAGAAATTGACATTAACTTAGGTTACCCGCCCCATCATAATTTAGTAACCCGCTATTATTAGAGGAATATTAATAATAATCATCATAACTCAGTTCCAACTATGTCGGGTTGTGTGAGTGGTGGTTTTCCACCATTATCAAGGGCATGAAACTGTAGATACTAAGCTTGCCAGACTTAGTGTTTCTTCCACATCATCCAACTCCTTCTTCTCCACCAATTTACTCCACTCTCTTCTGTCCTCCCACAGCTTTACTCTTGCCACATGCTCCCACACTTCATTCCGTTTTCCAACGTCTTCTTGAATTAATCTTTCCCATTTTTCTCTTGGCCTTCCTACTCTTCTTTTCCCCTCCTCTGCCGCTTCAAATTCTCGTCTTGGAATCCTCTCTCTGCCCATCCTTTTCATATGTCCAAACCATCTTAGACGTTCTCTTCCTAGCTTAAATTTCAATCTCTCCAATCCCAGTTCTTTCCTTATTTCATTACTTCTTATCTTGTCCATCTTTGTAACTCCCTTTATACTTCTTAAAAACTTCATTTCTGCTGCTTCCAGCTGACTCTCTTCTTTTGTTCCCACTGCCCATGTTACTGCCCCATATGTTAATATAGGTACAAAATATGCCTTATACAGCAAAATTTTACATTTTTGTGGGAACAACTCATTCCATAGTAACTTTCTCACCAATTGATAAAACCCCTCTGCTTTTTGCACTCTAGATGACACTTCCCTACACACTTTTGCATCTTTTGTCAATATACTTCCCAAATATTTAAATTCTTCTTTTTCTTCTAAGACTTCTCCACGTAGTACAATATTTTCTATGTCTCTAGGCCTGCCCTTTGTCTTCTTTTGCATACGCAAACATTCACTCTTTTTCTGACTGATTTTTAGACCAAACTCTGTAGTAACTTCGTTCCATCTGTCCACCTTCTCCTGCACTTCTCTGGCACTCTCACCCCAAATCAACACATCGTCCGCAAACACTAATGTTCTTGTGTCCCTTCCATCTGTATTTGGTTCCACTCTTCTTATAATTTCATCCATTACAACAGTAAAGAGTGTTGGAGTAACACACTACCTTGTCGCAAGCCCTCATTCACTTGAAACCATTCTGACCTACCCATATCTGTCTGTACACAACTTTCACTCCTTTGATATGTACTTTGTATCCTGTCTATTAAACCTCTTCCCACTCCTTTTATCTCTAGACACTCCCATACTTTCTCTCTAGGCAGGCGATCGTATGCCTTCTCCAGATCCAAAAACACAATGTGCATTTCTTTCCCATTTTGCCATCTCCCCTCCATTGTCTGTCTTATAGCAAATATGGGATCAATAGTAGACCGTCCACTTCTGAACCCATATTGTTCTTCTCTTAGATCTGTGTCATATACCTCCTTCAGTCTTAGTTCTATAACTTTCTCATAAATTTTTGCACACTGACACATTAATGTCACCCCTCTATAATTTTCACATTTCTTACGGTCACCTTTCTTAAACAGCGGTACAATTATACCTCTTTTCCAATCTTCTGGTACCTTCTTTTGTTTCCACGCAGCACTTATTACTCGAAATAACCATCTTCTTCCTTCCACACCTGATGCTTTGATCATTTCCACAGAAATGTCATCCACTCCCGGAGCTCTACCATTCTTCATGGCTCCTAACGCCCGAGCCACCTCTTGTTCTGTTACCTCGTCTTCTTCATCTTCTCCACTTGCCTCTTTCTCTTTCTCTGCATTTAAATTTTCACTAACCTGTACATTTAGCAGATCTTTGAAATATTTCCTCCACATTTCTTGTATTTCCTGTGGGTTGTTTGTAACTTGGCCATTTTCATTTACCATGAGCTTTTGTTCTTCCCTTTCTTGTCTTTTTGTCTTTACTAGTCCGTACATAATTTTCTTATTTCCCTGGAAGTCATCTTCTAATTTACCAGCAAATTCTTCCATTGCTTTGTCTTTCTCCTCCTTCACAATTTGTTTCACATCGGTTTTTCGCCTACGGTACTCGTACTCATTTTCTGTGGATTTGCACTTTTCATTCTTTTTCCAAGCTAGTTTCTTCTCCCGAACTGATATATAAATAAAATAAAAAAAAATAAATTAGTTTTGGCGTAAATGGACTTATCATTATAAATTCAGAATTTCATTAATGCATTAAAAAAGCTTACATGGCCTGGGGAAGTTATCCATTGAAAATATGTTTCGTTCGTTTCGCATATTTAAAATGTGAACAAAAATTATAATGAACAAAACATTCTATCACCGTATAGTAAACACATATTACTTTCGTGTTTGTGAAGTTATCCCCTTGTGGGGTTTGTGATGTAGCTCTGTGGAATATCAGCGTTCCGATATAGCAGAATCATGAATATATTGCCATCACCAATATTCCCTCAGGCTAGGTATATGATTAATGTTATTTTAATTTTAGAGACAACAAACAAAAGCAGGAAAAACAATTTTAAATAGAAATAACGGACGTGGTAACTTCCAAACGAAATTACTGGAATTGCGGTGCTTTATGAAAATATTTTTGAACCCTATAGATGATTTCGTCTATACACAAAATCAAGGGACCAAGAAAACTACAAACAAACCAGCATGTTCTGATGTAAAGCTCTCACATACAAAATGTATTTGTTGTGTCGCTGTCTTATGCACGATTTCATGAATTTTTGGTTGGTGAGCTGGCATTATCTTATCAAGGGTAATCGTCAACCCCTCCAACTATGCCTTACGTATAAATAACACATATGAATTAGCAATTGATATTTTGTATTTCATTTATATTGTATGTATCACGAGATTTGAGTAACAAGTATATGTTAATAAACTGTAATTCATAACATTAGGATGTGTATAACAAACCTGTACATGCGAAGAAAATACCACATAAAATACAAATGCTTAACAACCAAACTGAGACATAGCATAGACATACATGTGTATGCATAATCTTAAATATGAACATCTTGAGAAATGGACGAATGAATGATATCAGAAATCAAGGAAATTAGCATAATATCTAAATATAAATGAATAATATAATTATTATAATATATATATATAATATAAAATATAATACTATAGATAATATAATAATAAATAAATGAAATCCGGGGAACGAGTTGTACTACACTAAATAGCAAATTAATGCATTAATAATAAAGTAATGGCATAGAATAGTTTTGTATGTCAAAATACGACGAAAAATCGAATACAAATTAGCATCAAAAACACAAAACACTAAACACAACTATATTTTGCAATCCACCTATTATTCTGATACAAGACCCGGCACCCCCACCACGAATTGGTCTATGACTCTATGGTTTGTATACTTACAATATTATTTTAATACCAGACACGACACCTCCACCAAAAGCCATCCTATGATTAGTTTACTTCTAATTATTCTAATACTAGACCCGGCACCTCCACCAAAAGCCATCCTATGATTAGTTTATTTCCAATGATTCTAATACTAGACACGACACCTCCACCACGAGTTGGTCTATGGCTTGTTTACCACAATTCTGAAATTAGACGCGAAATGTCCACCACAAACCTGCTGACTTGTTTTCTTCATACACTTGTATTAATAAGAACTTTGCGTCATGTGTCAGACAGTGTTTACAAATTGCCAGCGTGGTTCTGAACCAGCTAAGTGTGGTTTCATTATTAATTATAGTATTTAATTATTATTTAGGCTGAATTTGGAAATTTTGACAGTTTAAGGCGGTAATGCATCTTAACCTATATAAAGCACAGAGTCACTGACGTAGTACCACGTACTGACGTACGTATTTCTTAAAAGTTATTCATGTGGTAAATTAATAATTAATGCATTCCTAAAGTTTCATAACTAGCACTGGCAAGCGTTTAACACTGTGACTTTAACGACTATAAAATGTGATTACGTAACTTATGAAACTTTCATTTCGTATTTCCGGACGTTGTCGTATTAGCGTGTTAACTTTTCCATTAGATCTTAAACTTGGTTACATAACTAGGTTTACAGTCTGCGCAACTTTACAAAATAATACCAAGAAAAGTTTAGTTCCAAATTATACTGTGGTGGATTTACATTTTGACAAAGTTTTTTTTCCAGAATTCCAAACCAGAAAACTGAACAGAAGTAAACACATACTGAATTGTATATCAATGCGCAATGAATGAAAAATGCGAAAATGATTAGGAAAAATAAAATATCATACTTATTTTCCTCTACACTATTTGACAAAACTGTTTATGAAATATACATAATAGAACTAATTGGGTGTAACGGGAAATGTTATGCTCTACCAAGAATGTAATTGGTGGACGATGCCAGTTACTGTATAGGCATAACTATACTAGGGAAACGCCAAAGACGTTGTTAGACGAGTGAGTAAGCCATGTGTTGAGTACCCGGTAACATTACTTTTTTCCCCTACCTTCGGCCTCCCTAGCCTATCATAGGCTAGAGTGGCGCATTATGGCCTTACAGTTGACGCGCCCTTACACCAACTAAACTTTAAAACCCTATTATTTATACGAATATAATTATCAAACTTACCTAAATATGCAAATGTTGCCGGGTACTCAACACATGACTCGCTCACTCGTCTAACAACGACTTTGGCGTTTCCCTAGTCTGGTTGGCCAAGGCGTCCTTATAGCCGAAATGTGGGAGACGTGGGTTCAATCCCCTGGTCGGGAAAGATTTTGTAATTTCTGGATTGTATTTTAAAAATTATTAAACATGTTTTGAAATGCATATAACGCAGTGTAGTCCATCATCTGTGACAATACTATGGAAAACATAGCCAGTACGAAAAACGTGAAAATATTGCAAGGTTTACTCAATCTACGAGCGGAATTTGGGGGTACCTTGACGTTCAACATTCGATAGACCTTGCATGAGCACGGCATTTCACAGCCAGGTAAATAACAAACAAAAAATATTTTTTCTCATTGTAGTTAAATAAATTTCTATACATTGGCAGTCTATTTTTCAGTTTATTATTTCTTGTAGGTTTAAATCGAAATGGATTGTGCTCATTTTGTTAGCAGTTCTCAGTTACCTGGTCATGGATGTCTGTTTAAAATTTCACCTCAATCTATTTGGCCGTTCGGCCGTATGGGATCGGACAGACAAACATACATACATACAGACAATGCTCACGGCCAAGGCCCGATCGAGTATAGCGTTAGGAAAGACTACGTTCGCTGCGCTCACTCGTCTAATAAAACGGTTTGATAATTTAAATAACATACAAGTCATGTACCGATTTTGGAATGCTGTGGAATTATTGGATGAGCGAAGCGAAAACTTCAATTTTACTGACCCCCCAAAAAATTAGTTTGGGTGTTTTTTTTGTCTGTTTGTTCGCGCTCTACCGGGCAAACGGCATAAGCGATCTTGATAAAAATTGGAGGGGTCCGTCGAAATATCTGCACTGAGACCTGCCACGTTTTTGGGTACAATTGAAGAAATATTTCTCATGAATATCGTACTTTTACGACCTTTTTCGATTTTTAATGCGATATTTTCGTGATTTTGGGCCGATTTTGACCAAACGGGTGGGGCTACAACGTTCATATTTTACATGAACATGAAGATAATGGTGATGTAGTACCTTTTGAAAGAAAAAGATGAATAAGTTAGGTAGAACCCATATAAATCAAGGTTTTTATATCAGTTTTGTGAGGTGTATAATAATTAACGGTACCTATAAAAACTTGAAAACAATCACCTACAATGCGTACGAAAAGCAAATCTTCGGCCTCCAGATTTTTTCATTCAATTAATTGGTATACCATAGCAATTAATACTTCTTTATAAAAATTATCCTAATTTAACAAAAATGATTTTGCAATGGTACTTGAAAAAGTAAAGAGATCTCACGCATATTAAAAACTTACATAAAAGCTCATCCATCAACGCGACTAAAATAAGCGTTCGTGAAGCGGCCTAGTTAGCCCACATAGCCAACTATTTTGTTGAAATCTGAGTAGTACGTATTAAAATTGATTTACATGAAATACTCTAAATCGGTTAGCATGTACTTAAGGAATAGGAATTAATATTATCTCAAAACGATTTACTTTTATTGGTATTTGTATTCTTCTGTCTTTTAAAAGCAAATCTTAAAATTTAAAACAAAATAAACTTGTTGTATAACAGAAATTGGTGCAATTTAAATAAAATGATATAAAATAAATAAAATACGTGCATAGGCACATCATGTTTACCTTTCATACTAGTGTGTGACCAAGTTGTATACTACATAAATTATTGATTCTGGGGTTTATTTCACATTGTAGCAATAATCCTTCAGAATACATTTGCTCCATAATAATTTTGATGTTAATAATTATTGAAGTTTCGATTTTCCATCAAGATTTAGTCTGAAGTAACTTATAAACTTTCAAGAAAACTATTCATTGGTGGATTCAATTAACCCTTGTTAAGTCGCTTTTATTTGCATTGACGTAATTGTCTCTTTTCATAACTTCAATTTATCCTTTCAGGTTAAATACGAAATGTATTAAATCAAATTCTAAAGAACAGGATTATTCAAATGGAAATCAAAGCTGCTTAGTATTTAAACACTTAAGAATTCAATCACGATTGGATACAATTACTAAGCCTTCTTTGGAAACGCAAATCACAAATGAATCAATTATGGTTGGCTTTACATGGCGACCTTCTGTAATCCTGTTTTAATAATTGTTATGAGCCTTACCTATTATCATTACAGTTTTTGTTTCATACATAATACATAAAAATTAAATTTGAATGTACCCGTACAGTTAGTATTCAATTCTACAAACAATTATTCTCGTTTACTCGTTGTCTGATATATGGTACAAATCATTATTTGATGAGAACTTGAGACGCCACAATGTGTGACTAAATAAATTATGTTAACCTGCCTTACTTTTATTACGTTCAGCAACTATTATGATTAGAGATACGTGCATATAGTATTTTCAAGTGTCCTTTTATAGCGTTTTGTAGCATCTATTTTTTGGCCACCTTCAAAAGCTTGTGTTTGAGTTTTTTTAGTATACTTTTTTTTTAAATTATGTCATCAAGGTTGAATCAATATTAACATTAAAAATGTGTATAGCAAATAATAGATACTATGTAATATTAAATTAAGTAGGGCTGGAAAACCATAGTTTCAAGTGAAAAAATAGCGCTTTGTAGCATCTATTCACAAAAACGCTATTTTCACGTATCTCTAATTATTATGATCAAAAATAAAAGTGATTTGTGTTTATTCATGAACTATTAACGGTCCCATGGAATTCAATGCCACCATCTGCATATAAACCACCTATTAGTAAAATGATTAGTACAATGATTGTGCCTGCGCTTATTAAGATACTGAATATGTGTTAAAATTAAAAATAACATTCTGAAAGTACGAAACGTTAACAAATATTTTAAACAACTTTAATAACTTGTAATTAATGTAAAAGTGGAGAATTATTAATGAAAAACGTCCTACAATTTTGAAATACAAGAACGTTATTAAAAACGTGATGAATATAACGTTGTCTTGTCCTACCATATATTCCGATTATTTAGTAATTGAATCATCTTACCAACAGTGACAACATAAAACTGATAATTAAACACGTGCGAACAATGAACACTTTCTCAGGCAGATTTCTTTATTAAATCTCGACATTAAACTTTGTTATTAACAAAAATCTACCAAGCTAAGCTGGCCATCAAATAAAATATGAAAGCCGCTTCCCGCGCCAGCTCGTAATGAACGTTTTTCACAAAATATAATTAACACCGCTAACATGAAACAAGGGTATTAAATTAAAACGTCTCTACTAATGAACGAAATAACAAGTAATTAACCAGGGTTTAATTACCTTCATTTAGAAGCTATTGTTTGTTCATTTTGCTGCCGCCCAGGGCGCGGTTGTTCTCTGCGACAGCTCGGTTCACGACGTCATGCTTGCTGACACGTCTTCCAGTGACCTCGATCTGGAAGCAAACCGTTAATAACCCTTATTAATGGGGTTGTTTTGATGATTGATCTGACTGTTGAACATAACCTAACTTTATGGCAGAAGCCGCTTCGTAGCATGTATTAATAACGACCGACCCGAGCTCACACCGACTTTCTTCAGTAATAATTCAATATAGTTGGAAACCAAGACCACATAAACAACCCTCTCGGTCATCTACTGGACAAAAAGCGATTGCAGATATTCCGTCACGCCCAGGAGAGCGACAAAAAATTAATGAAACTGTTGTTTAGATTCGTAGCGCAGTCTGCAACCTAAATCATGTACTGGCTTTGTTTTCTCAACGCACTTGGCAAGTGATGTTGAAATGTCGAGAGCATGCATAGCAGAAGCAAACAGCACAACAGTATTCTACTTGTGATTTATTGCGGATGTTGCATATAATAAACGGCTGTCGAGGCTACCAAAGGCCCTATACACATAGTTGCGCAACGGTGAATACGGTTTACAGTAGTTTAGAATGTTTTGCTACATTACCCATGTAGCCTATTGATGCCAAAAATAAATCAAATAAGCAATAATTAAGCGAGCGAAGCGAGCGTTTCCATTTGACTCTGCCGGAAAAATTAGTCACTGGTTTTGTTTTTTTTTTTTGTTTGTTTGTTTGTTTGTTTGTTTGTTTTTTTTTTTTTTTTTGTTTGTATGTCTCGCGATAACGTTCGAACGGAGGCTCGGATCGAGTTGAAATTTTGACCATCCGCAAGCTTTGTTCTCGATTGAATGCCATTAGTTTTGTGGCAAAATCGTTCAAAAAGTTAAAAAGTTACATTAAAGTTAATCGAAAGTTTTTTTTCAAACTAACCGGCGACAAAATCTGAGATAGCCAAATCATTTAGAATGTCCGTCCGGTCAAGAATATGTAAATTTTATTTTGATCCGATAAGTAGGTAGTGTAGATGGAAATTACATTATAACAAAAGTAACGTTGCCATGGCAACGAAAAGACGCGCGAAGTTTCTATCTAATACACTGCCACCTAGAAGTAATCAAAATACTTTCGAGAAAGCAGTCTATTATTTGTCACCAAAGAGTTTAAATAGTTTTCCCAAGGAGTCAAGGTCCTCTAGATGGCGGTGAATTTCATCCACAAAGTAAAGGTTTTCACACACGGGTTTACCCAAATACCTTGGCAATAATAAATAATATTGGAAACGCAAACGCCATAAATTTTATGTGCAATGTGGGTCTAGCTATAGCACGTGCTCGCTTATCAACGCGTCCAACTGAGCGTTTCCTAGTTTACTTTTGAACTAATTCACAACCATGCCATGTAATTAAATATTACATTACAAATATGCATTGCCTTTTTACTCGTCTCATCAAACCTCATTGGTTCAGAGAAGAAGCATGATGTGGCCTTGTGACAGATTAAATTACAATTTATTAATGAACATGTAAACAAAAACAAACAGAAAATTAATATGTACCACAATTAAATAACTTGAAAATTGCGTGATGTTTTTTTTCTGAAACCCTCGACTGGTGCATTTGTTTAATATTAAAATCTCATCTAAACTATCTGAAAATTTCAAAATCCAACTTGACAGGAAATTAAACCACGGTGCGCGCTTCCTAGGAAGACCAAAAATTAATCGGCCAATTTCAAATTAAGTCTAACGAGTTTTTATTTTATCTCATCTCTTGCGTAAATAGTAGCCTACTTACAACACATCGTTTAAATAAAATATTACTAAATTAAATTGATATCTTTCGTGCAAACTCACACTCACAGTAGTTTTTGTAAACTCGGTTTCACATGCACATCATAAACTTTACATCAACGTAAAACAGATTTCAAACAAAAAGTTTTAAAATGTCATCCATCATCAAATATTTATCACCGGAACTAGGCATAATAATTATTCGTTAGTTTATGAGTGGAGTGGGCTATCCCTGATGGGAAAAGTGTTGGTTTAAATTAAAATATACACTAATGGGCCAATGGTTAATAAACAGATGGTTAAATAAATTTAATTCACATTTTATTAAATAAAGTGGTTTAAAATTAATAAAGAAGATGAAATGAATTAAAAGTCGGAAATATTATAGTCAGATTAACGAATCGTGTTAAAAAAAACGTGAATTCATGTTAACAGTTATATTTTCTCTCAAACTTTTCATCGTGAAAAATTAAAAGAAAATCTTTCGCGTTTTGTCACGTTTTTCTTTTTTTGTTTTTGCGTTGTTTGTATGTGTGTGGTAGTGGTGCGATAGCAAGTCAGAACATCTTGTTTTACCGTAATTGAATTGGTTTCTCGGAGAGCCGTCGAGTGTTTCGCCATAAAGGTGTAGGTGGGAACAAAACAAAGTGGATTGGATACAATAACATGGCCCAGGCCGGACCACTACCGGTCGGGGGTGCTAATATTCGCCCGCGATAGTTTAGCTCACCTTCTGTAGAGGACGGAGCTCGACGGCTCATGAACCTCGGTCTTGAGAACAAGAAGGTTTAACAACCTCATTACGTAGTTAATACTTTTCTCCTTTCTTCGCTTTCAAGGTTTTTTCGTATACATTAGAAAGCTGGAATAATTATTAATTGAATTTTGTTGTAGTGGCTATATCCTTAAAAATATAGCATTAACTTCCACATACAAATCAGTATTTTGACAAAATGAGAATACAATTTTGACCAATGTGTTACATTGATCTGTCAAAATTCAATCACGAACTATACTAGAAATAAGGCGGAATATTGCACATCAATTAATTGAAAACTCGGTGTTGAATGACAAGCTTAGAATGTGACGGATATTGGTGCAAAATATTTATCAAGTATTTTATGTGTTCAAGTTAAAGCTAAAAGAAAGTTAAAGATAGAATGATATGTCATCGCATTCATTTAGACATATATCCCAATCAAAACGAGATGGTATTAGGTCTACACATTATTTTGAACTTGCTAAACTCAATAATATCAAACGCATTTTATTATTATTGCATATCAATAAGACAAAATATTGCCGGTTCAATAACGTTTTGTTCGCAAAGTCTATTTTTATTAATTTTTAGTTAATGTATAATAGAATACATTTTTGTTGGCGGAAAGGTGTTTTGTGAAAGGCAAAGTAATTAATAAAGGTTTCGTTAAAACGTCGACAACACTTTTCATCTAACACACGACAAGAACGGCTGTTCCTAGATGTAGGATTCTCAAGATCTTAAAGTGTGAGGGTAGGACTCTTAGTCCTTATATGGATTAATGTAATTTAGTATTACGGCCTCGACGGTTGTTCTGTCTGTGAGTATTAGAGGAATTGAGCAGAGAGCTCTAACGTAGGCTCTCTAATTGATTACTTATTACTTGACTGCAAGGTTGCGTCTTCTTGAACAGGCGTCACTGAAAGTGCTTGTAACACCCCACCCCTCCCTTCGTCGTCCAACTCATACAAGTCAACAGTTAGTCTTTTCATATTTCGTGACACTTTCGAGCTCCTTTTATTCGAATCATCAAACGTTATCACGAAAGAAACTCAAGCTGAAAACGTTGTAAATATAAGAAAAGAAGAGTCTCGAGTATTTTCCTCGGGAACCTTCAGTCGTGAAATGTAGGGAAATTGGAAAGGAAAAGCCATTACGTGAGATGCTCTCATTCATCTTGCTTTCATTTCTTATTACTTCACAATAGAGTGAACATTTTTTTCAATATCAAACAATTGCGAGAGCCGTTGAAATATAACCCATTTCAGTAGAATTAAGAGACAACACAAATCAAATTATAATGAAAATAATTCTAGAAAATGAAAAATTGAATTTGAAACGAATATAACGCGAATAAAAAAGGAACTAATAATAATTGTTTTCGACCTTTTATGTTGCAAGGTTTGAAGAACAAGAGTAAAATACAATCACATTTTTTATGTTTCGCTGTTATTTGAGCTCATTTGATTCCGCGGAACGATTATACTTACGAAACCAAGCACAGCCAGATGAGAGGAAGGCATAGCTCTTTACAATGAAACGAACAAAGGGATCAAAGGCAAGAGAGTTTCCACCGGCAAGGTAGTAAGGTTAGCGTAGATTGAAAATCTGAGTGAAGTCATATTTCTAACAACGTCTAGGCATATGCATACTCTATATCCGCCAGACGAAATGAAATGCAGCCTGCTTGGAAACAAAGAGAATACTAATTATAGTAAAGTCTGCTTGGCGTTCGTTGAATAATATGCTCTTTAGAGAGAGAGTTTCGTTTCAATACACCTTAAGCTTTTGTATGGTGAATGGTGAAACAACACATGCAGCAACCGAACGGCTGCGTGAGATTGTGACCTCTTGACGACTCTCGACGCTTGTGACAGGGCTGACCACAATCTCGCATGCCACGTGAAACCAAAGCGTATTGTTGTGGACTGAAAACTTAATCAGTTCAGCGGATATATAAATCAATACCTTCTCAACAACAGAACGTCTGATCGAAACAAAATAAAATATCGCGAACCTTGATACGTTGCAGACTTCTCTTTATTGCGAACGTGCAATTCAATAATGTTGGTTCAGATAATTAGACATACCCACATTATATAGATGAAAATTTCACACTTCACTTGTAAGAATCTATTTGTCCCTAATGTATTGGAAATAAGTAGTATGACAAAATTAATATCAATACATTCTTGGTAAATGGGATATTTGCCAGTGATTTCGCTTACTCTTCATCGGAGTTAGAGAGCTAGTATATAGTTAAAAATATATAAATATAGTAAAAAGATACAGTATACAGTAAAAAGTAAGTAAGTAGCTATTATTAACAGTTACAATATTTGCCTACAGATACACATATCTTAACGTCATTAACCATAGTAACTAAAATAAAATAGGGTGGATACATCAAGTAAACTAGCTAAGAGTTAGTATACCCATTTGTGTAATTTTATACATTTCAAAAATTAAAGATCTTAGATCCAGCCTGAAATCGTAGCTTACAGATGTACGAGTCCCATGCATCAATGCATTTAGTATAATTTCAATCTGTAATGTGGGGAATAACAAGTTCTCGTAACAATTCACAGCAAATTAATTAAGAACTTTTAACTAATTGAAATTGAAAGTTGATCGTTAAAAAGGACATTTCGAAGTAATTCTCGTTCCCTCATTATTACACGCTAAGAGTTTCACATAATAAACCAGAGTGAAACAAAACAAGGGAATGGCGACAGCGAAACTTCAACTAAGCTGATGCTCATTAGAGAAAACTCGCTTAAAAAACTTTTCATCAAAACAAGTTGTCTTGTCACATTTAGCTCCTGCTGAAGTTGCCTTTAAAAGTGTTTCGAGTCCACGCTCGTCTTGCGAGCGGTGGAAATCCTGCATTCATGTTGGAATAAAGTCTCAAAGAAGTTATCTACCCTGCAAAGACCTACTTTACAATACATATGAAATGGCAAAGAGATGTAATCTGTATATTCAAAGTACACTCCTTTGATATGTAAGAGCATTTCAAGAGAATGTTTTACCTAGAGGCGACAAGTAAAATTACGAATCGGCTTTGAAAGTATCTCACGCGGATATTTAAGCGAGCGAAGCGAGCGTTTCCATTTGACTCTGCCGAAAAAATCAGTAACTGGTTTTGTTTTTTTATGTTTGTTTTTTTGTTTGTTTGTTTGTCAGTTTGTTTTTTTTGTTCGTATGTCTCGGCGATAACGTTTGAACGGAGGCTCGGATCGAGTTGAAATTTTCACCATCCGCAAGCTTTGTTCTCGATTGAATGCCATTAGTTTTGTGGCAAAATCGTTCAAAAAGTTAAAAAGTTACTTTAAAGTTAATCGAAAGTTTTTTTTTCAATCTTCACGGCGACAAAATCTGAGATGGCCAAATCATTTAGAATGTCCGTCCGGTCACGAATATGTTAATTTTATTTTGATCCGATAAGTAGTGTAGATGGAAATTACATTATAACAAAGTACGGTTACCATGGCAACGGAAAGTCGTGCAGCTTTTTTGGCTCATGATAGCGGTCGAACGGAGGCTTGGATCAAGTTGAAATTTTCACCATCCGCAAGCTTTGTTCTCGATTGATTGCCATTAGTTTTGTGGCAAAATCGTTCAAAAAGTTAAAAAGTTACATTAAAGTTAATCGAAAGTTTTTTTTTCAAACTCAACGGCGACAAAATCTGAGATAGCCAAATCATTTAGAATGTCCGCCCGGTCACGAATATGTTAATTTTATGTTGATCCGATAAGTAGTGTAGATGGAAATTACATTATAACAAAAGTAACGTTGCCATGGCAACGAAAAGACGCGCGAAGTTTCTAATGCACTGCCACCTAGAAGTAATCAAAATACTTTCGAGGAAGCAGTCTATTATTTGTCAACAAAGAGTTTAAATAGTTTTCCCAAGGAGTCAAGGTCCTCTAGATGGCGGTGGATTTTAAAGTAAAGATTTAAACACGGGTTTACCCAAATACCTTGGCAATAATAAAATAAATACTGGAAACGCGAACGTCGTAAATTTTAAAATTTAAAAAAATGTGCAATGTGGGTCTAGCTATAGCACGTGCTCGCTTATCAACGCGTCCAACTGAGCGTTTCCTAGTAAAAAGTACGCACGTTTTAAAACAATCATAGACAGACATGGTACAAGTTGTCTAAATGATCGGAGGTGAAGGGGGTAAAACCTTTGTTAAAAATATAATATTTAATTATTTTCGCAAATACAACATTTTACGAAAATAAATAATAACAATGACTATGTTATATCGACTACGAATATTGGAAATAATGCTATGTCCTCCGAGTTAGCTTATAGGCCAATGATTTATTATTATTACTAATATAATATTATGTAAATTACTATTATTTATGATGGCATAAATACATAAACTTTAATAAGAGATTGGCAAAAAAAATGCAGAATATCCCCTTTAGAAGGTGTTTACAAACAAGGATCTATTAAATAAAATAATGTGATAATAAACAAAACAAAAGTCATAATGCAGGCCTATACAAACATAAACAAAATACGCAACAACACAGGCCTAAAATTACTAAATTACAATTTTAGATAGTTATACAAACGCATATACTCAATTCTCATGATTGCCAGTGTACAGTGTTCGTACAGAAAACAAGTTTTTACTACTAGATAGAACCTTGGTAGCTGATTGATTTAACACTAATGTTACGAAATGGTTGACATGAATGGTATTTTGAACAGCTTTCTACGAATTGCAGCCCTCAACATCTCGGCATATAAATACTACGAAACGATGTATCAATACGAATGTAAAATGAGATTAGTTCTTGGCAACTTTCATGTAGATGAGATCACAAATTAAATTATTGCATAACGAAGTTACTGCTGAAGCAAAGGTAGGCTATATTTGCGACAGCGAAACCACATCCCTTTAGCTGTAAATGCGTAGAATATTCCCTCGTCCGTGGCTGCTAAAATTAAATTATCAATAATTGCTCACGAAAAAAGACAAAACGCATTTCCATCACAAATGTATGTTCCATCATATTCAGCCAAATTGAAACAAGTGGCTTAATAAAATAACCATCTAACATTATATTATGTGATCATGAAATAGGGTATACTATTTTTTACAAATCAATGGAAAAATTATTTTAATTCTTACTGACCAACAAAAACAACATATTATATTCATGGTATTTTTCTTCGTTTTCCAGTGATGGATTTTTAATTCAATATAACATCACTACACTTTCTTCCAACCTCATTTAGTTGGGTAAAGGGGTGTTTCCATCAATATCTTGGGCATCACCGAATCAGCACCGGCCTGCCAAGCTCGGCACCTCATCTTCTTGTCGCAACACCAGCTCTCTCAACTTTGTCCTGTCCTCCCACCATCTTTCTCTCTCTTCAACCACTAACGCCTCCTCTCCTCTCTCCTCCAGATCTGCCTGTTCTTGGTCTTGCCACATGTATCGAGATTTTCCCACTATTCTCCTCTCATTTATTAGCACAAATGTTTGTCTCGGGATTCTATTCTTCTCCATTCTTCTCATATGCCTATAGCATCGTTGTCGATCCTTCCCCATCATGAACTTTAGGATTTTTTTTGTTCACACGGCAAGTAGTAAGTATAATGATACTAAAGACATGACATTATCCTCGTTGTTATCCACTTTTTAAATTCAATAAGATGTGAGCTTATTCAGTAAACAACTTTCATAGATGTTTCCTTGTTGTTCCTTTATTTACTCTATATGAGAGACAATATAATATGTCACATGCAGGCTGGAGCTGCCATCCCCTCAGTTTAACTGCGCCCCGAGCATCAACAAGCTGATATTGCCGTCTGCTTTCAACGATCATTAGCGCGGTGTTCACCAAATTGTTCACCTTTGTAAATGTCAAGTCACTGCCCAGGGAAGGGGTAGAACTATTTGAAAATGTCACATGTGAAACTCCTCCTCCCCTGTGCTGCTGTTATAAAACTGAATGATGCTCTGAGACTTAAAGCAGATATGTCAATGTCATAACATATCAGAAATGATTTTAGAATATTAAACCTTAAAAAATCCCTTTATTCTTGTTTTGGAACGCAAGACTTTCTAAATAAAATTTACCTGGTAGAAAAAATGTTAAATTAGGGCTGATGTACAAGCTGGAGTATATTTTCCCCCATATTTCGAAAAAGAAAAGGAAAAGTTACATCGTTTTGCTTGTTGTTGGTATTTTTTCATTTTATATGTGGATTCTGTACGAATACGTTCAGTTTTAGTTGGAATACAAATAATAATTCAACTACATGCTAACTGAAATAGAGATCCCATTCTTAAATGACTGGTCTTACTTAGCGTATACCACAGTATGCTTCGAAATTAGCGCACAATTATCTAGATGCAGCAAGGAAATAGCGTATTTATGTCTAACTGTTATTGCCAGGCCACACAAGAATCAATACCAATAAATAATTTTAATTGAGAGCAGAAGTTTATAGCCAAACGCTGTACAAATTAGTCGTTACCGTACGAGAATTCTTAGTCATAATATATTTATACGATATCATTGCAATACTAAACGTATGTGCGGAGGTCTTTTGCTCTACACAATTGCGAAATGTCATTACAATTTCGAAGTTTTTTATTTAACCACGATCTTGACAAATATTTTGTAAGATTACGTCTACATCTCTATATCATGCAAAACCTTATGACGTGATGCTATGTAATTAAGTGAGTAAACCGTATCAGATATAAAATATTATTAGATCATCCGCCACCTTGGATGTAGTACATACAATTAATATTTACGCTAGATCTGCAATATCTTATATCAACTTAATAGTTTATTAACAAGTGTGTATATAATCAGTATTATTGGGAGTATGACACGTCAAAAGAACACTTTTGGTATGCATAGAGTATCTTTCAACTGCAACTGTAAGTACACAATTGTACGGTAGTACCCAAAATGGAAACGAAATAAAATATCACGTTACTACCCTTCCAATAAAACTTTTGGTGGAGGTGCCGGGTATGAAGAGATACAAAATAGCCCGATTGGAATTGAAATACACCGTTCGTAGTAGCCTTTATATACGGCTTAAAGGATTGTGTAGCTGTGTAACTTTCACTCGCCATAACGAGATTTAAATCACCACGCTGATTTAAATAAAGTACGAAGTTTTAAAACAATAACAACATCATAACTTCACTAAAACTGTGCATTAAAGTTGACCGACCTAGCCCCGATTAACAGCCAACCTGATTATGAGTAAACATGAGGCACAATTGAAATGATTAGCTAATGATCGATATGTAACCATCACCACTAAAACTATGACACGTGACCTGTATTTTAAATTTGAATACTCATTAAAGTCAATAACTGTATTAAAACCCCACACAATACGTTAGAATTGCCGATTAATCAACATAATTGTAATGATTTTTTTTTTTTATTGACTCAGTAAAAACATTACTCAATTAACATTTTTCTGGTTTCAGAATGCCTGTATCTATGTGACTTCATGCATGTACTTGTTTTCCATTCGTTTATCAGTTTTCGTCAAATAAAATATTTTTTATTGAAAATATCTAGTAAATGTAGTAAAATATGTAACTTTCATGCTAGCTTACAACATGTACATCCACGTTGAATCCACTCTTGATAAAAGACACATCCTCCACCGCCATTGTAATACCATTTATCATACCGTATTATATGGATAATAAAGTGTGTTTCAGTATTTTATAATGTATGTTTGAAATTATATCAAATGCGGTGTGCTAAGTTAATCTTGGCTATGAATGCTGGATGTAACCGATACATTTTAGAACGTGTAGCACATTTATCTAGGGTGTGAGGCAAGAAGCGACGTTTAGTTGAGGTTTTATTGTAAAGAATTGAATAACAGCTAGATCTTGACAATACACTATACTTAAGTAACGAGTTTACTCATCTATGATAACCTATTTTCTCACGTATGCGACAATAGAGACACAAGATGATTCAAAAGCCATATTTTCATCTCTAATCAAGTGTGTACAATCATATTTCACAGTCCACATTAAGAATTAACATCCCATGTGGGCTTCTCCTTACACATCACTTGTACTGTAAAATAAAATTGTGAAACTATGGACAGTTCAAATCATTACAACAAACGTGTTTATAACCAAATAACCAATACAACACATTGATTTTTCACCCTTAAGCTGCTTCTTTAAGATACGATTAAACGTGATCATTATAAAATAACAAAATCATCTTTACAAATAAATAAGTAAATAAGACTTTCAACAGTATTGTGATTGATGTTATTCATTTCTCGATTTTATTATTCGGGAAACACTCCCGTTTAGGTGTAATTGATAATATAAAAAAATAAAAATCGATCCAGAAATAAAAACAAAAATATCCGGCTGAGGTGTTTTTTTCTTTATTTCCGGATTGTTTTCCATATGATGTTATTCGATTAAGTAAACAAAATAGAAAATATAAATTTCAATACAAAGCTATAAAGTAAATAATTTATGGCAGTGCATTGAGTGTCGAATGTAAAAGTGTGTTTGTGAGTGCAAGAGAAACTCTAAGCTTGTATTACGCTGTGCGAGTACTTGTCCATGTGGCTTAAACTTAAGCTTAGAGCACAACTTTCTTGAATACTCTGGGCCAACACAATAATTAATTAATTAATTAATCATCTTCATGAATATAACCACTTAAGAATCGCTTGATGGATTACCTTTCAGCTTGAAGACTAAGCTTGTATAATTGGCAAATTCCCTCCGTAGAGCTAGCGCTGTATGTACTACACTCTCTATTACGACGACGAAGGCAGTTCACGGTTAACAGTTTGCCGATGGCGGTGGGTTATAGAAAAAGTTCTTCTGAAAGCAATAGGATTTTTATGAAAAGTCACTCAAAGCTTTGAGAGATAAGTGCTCTCGGTTCAATATAACTTGTGTGACCCCCCTGGTAAAGCGGGCAAAGCGCACGCATCTTCACGTCGGATAAAAAGATGGTATAAGAATACCACGTGAGAAATGGAGTTCTGTAGTTTGTTTGTCAGGGACAGTCGGTTATTTGATATAAGTTAACTACTAGTAGTCCAATTTATTACATTACTTAATTAAAGGGTTCGGCATCATTACTTTCAAATGTACCGGGTTCTTTATGGTGGCCAATAAATCGTGCAGTAGTAAACTTCGCGCAATGCATTTCGTCTGTTAAGAACCAGTAACTTTCTTAATAAATGTTATTTCGTAGGTTTTACGTATATAATGTGACAACATTATTTATCGGGTTTGTCCGTGTACTTACGAAACGTTTGTTTGTTATTAATTTTATTGCTATAATAAAAAGTACACGGATAGACTATAATACAAATATAAGGATTGAACAAAATTATTAAAATATTGCTAAAATGTTGTTAAAAAATTGTATCACAATAATATGGTTTAGTAGCACAAAACTGAAAAAATAGGGACGTTGATGATTTATATTGTGTCTCATAATAAGGATCTGTAACTTTCTCATGACTTTTGAACTCAAAGCTATATTTCAATTATTTAATTTCAAATACTCACTTTCAGCCCCTTCCTCCTCTTACAATATTGAAACGTCTTCCAGTGGTTTGATAAATGTATTTCTCGTGGATATAGCAAAATATGACAATCGTAAATGTTTTATATATGTTTTTTTTTCTAAACGACTAGACACAGTCATATGTTTGCGATCTTCCATTAAGTTGTGACATGTGAGTAGTATTGAATATTATTTTCAACATTTCGAAATATCGTTTTGTAGAAGAGTCTACGAAAATAAATAATTCCCGAACTATCTCCGAAAAAGATTGCTTGTAAGTAATAATATTAGGTCAACCGGAAATTAAATCAATCGCTCAGCATGGTGGCCGGAACTTGGTCGCCAACTTGTTGTGGAGAAGGGTGAGGGGGGGGGGGGTCAATCCGCGCAAGAATTCGTTAGTCAAGCGGTTGAACCGAGTTCAACTTTTCAGTAATTGGATCTACTCATTTCCTACCCACGGCTCAACCACTCGCCGATGTCAAATGACTATAATTGAATCTTCTAGTTACCGGTCGCAGTCGTCGGCGTCGCGACGCCCCCAGACCTCATCAGGCACGGTGTTATGATTATGATTCTTGAAGTGTGCGGTTTTAGTGCCACCGCTTGCACTCCCCCAACTTGCCGCTAAGTGGCTGCGTCGTGTTCGTGCACGGTTAGTGCATTGACAAATGACAACCGGAAACCGCGAACATATCAAATTGACTCAATGCTAAAACCTATAGAAACGAGACAACTGTCGAAAACCATAATAGAAAGCGAGTTACTTTTCTCGTACAAACCTAACCCCGACATTTCTTGTTTACATATCAGGCAGCTACAAAATTCAATTCATTTTTATTTAGCTCAAAACTATATTACATGCAATTTCAATCTAGTACAATTCAATACGATTTCAATTTAAAAATTAAGCCTTAAATAAAGTTTCAAAATACATACAAGACAATTCAATACAGTAACAAAATATATACAAGTCATATTACAATCGTTATGTCCCTCATAGAAAAATTGAGTTTAAACAAATTTAATACCTTCAAATTTAAAAAAATGCAATACCTTTCTCCTGTTTTATCACTAAATATAATTTATTATTCAATCGGTACCAGAAAAAAACAAAAAACATGTAAGTTATCGATTTATTTACTCTGTCCACAACAATGTGCATGTTTGGCTTGAAAACGTATTCCGCTCGAAATTTAATATTTTTCGTAAAATGAATACTATAGTTTTTTCATTTCAAGTAAGAAAGTTTACCGGAATAAAAACGTGTCATGAGGGTTGCTTGAAAAAATATTTGTTCAAATCAATACCCTAGTCAATATTTTCGACTGCACTAATTATTGACTATTGGTGGTTTGCTTTTGGTGCAATTCACAACTACTTAGAATTAAAATAATTTGTGAAATATTATATATAATTTCATAACTCACAGATTGTGTGTCTATTGTGCTAATATACTAAGCAAAACGAAGAATAAACCTGAGCTAAGGCTCATGGCTTGATTTCACATTGTATTGTTCCATGGTAAAAAGTTGTCAGCAACGAAATTAATGCAAAAGTCGACTCGACACATCTCGTCGGTGTGATGGATTTATGAAACCATTCAATAGGAAACTCTCGCGTTTTCGAATTCCGCTGAAAATAAATCTTTCAGTCGTCTTCGTCATTCATTCGGCTCAATGCATTCTCTCCGATCGATCTGGCACCGCCTGTTTCATCCACAACAGTGTGGTGGGTGCCCCCCACCCACGGGGCAATACTCACATGCGCCACTAGACTCAGATTCGAGGATAGTGTTTCACTCATTTCCATAAAACGCTTCGTCAAGTGTAAAAACTGTGTAACATCTTGTGCTTGGCTCCTCAACGCTGGACTCGGAGCGTCCCACGCAGTTAGAAGAAGTTACGGTGATGTTACGACGCGTCGCGTCATGTTAAGTTACGTCAAGTCAACTTGTCTGAAAGTTCAGTCGAGTCAGTTCAAATGAAGTCAAGTTGTCAAGTCATCAAGTTGAGTCAACACGTCAAGTTTAATTAAGTTATATAATCGAGTCAGTGTACTCAAGTACTCGAGATAGTCAAGTCAAGTCTTATTCAGTCAAGTCGAGTTATGTCTTGTACACACATTGACGCAATGTTATTAAAACCATGCGGTCTGAAAGATGTGTAAACTTTCAATCGTGATCAGTATACATTTTTCTTTTCTTTTCTTTCAAGAAAATCTCTTATTATTAATTTTCACTGTTAATAATTTTGATAGTTTCACATTTAAATTGCGAATTTCAAATATGTTTGAAGAGTTACATTTTTGTGTGTATATTGTATATTTTAATGACTATTAGTATATGTTTTTTATTCATTATGCGATGATTTGCACTTGTGGAGTATTTGTACTCTGTTGCAATATGCATTATAATAAATAAATAAGTACGACAATAAAAAGCACATTTTAAAAGAGTTACAAAACAATATGGAGATATAATGGTGAGATGGGAGGAAAAAAAACGAATTAATTAAAAAAAAAAAGTGCCAATGGTTAGCACTAAATATCAATATTATTAACAACTAACAAATCACACTTTTAAAATGTATGTAATATAATAATATTTGGATGAGCGTAGCGAGCGAAGCGAAGATTCCATTTCACTACACTGGAGAAAAAACTCCAGAATGTTTTTTTTTTTGTTTTTTTCCTGTATTATTGTGTGTTTGTCAGCACGATTCCGGCTAAACCGATACTCCAATTGCAATGAAATTTTCTGGAGACCTTCGAAATCTCTGAACTTAGAGCTGCCACGGTTTTGAGCGCAATCGAAAAATTATTTCTTGTCAAAATCGCAATTTTACGATTTGTTTCGATTTTTTTAAAAATTCTTCGACTTATAAGACCTAACATGCTTTATTCGATTTTAATGAGTTTTTCACAGAACCATAATTTTATGAATTAAGATATTCGTGTGAAATTTGAGCGCAATCGAAAAATTATTTCTCATGGAAATCGAAATTTTTCTTTTTTTTCTTTTTTAAAACAATTCTTTGACTTATAACACCTACATGCTTTAACCGATTGTTATAATTTTTTCACAGAACCTTAATTTTATGAATTAATATATTCGTGTGAAATTTGAGCGCAATCGAATAATTATTTCTTATGAAAATCGCAATTTTACGATTTTTTTCTTTTTTAGAATTACGATTAATTAAAAAAATTGAAAATTAATGTTTATTTTTTATTTAATTTAAATTAGTTTTAAAAAAATCTTCAACATAGTAATGATTTTTTCACAGAACAACAGAAAATCCGCATAACACATGGCAGCTCAATGCACCAATTACGCTCATCCAACAACGCGGCGGGACTTAAGCGTTTTCCTAGTAATAACCTCACGCATTTCCAAAAAGGTCGATTTGATCCCAAAACTATTAAAAATTATACCCTTGCACTGGGACTAGTAAATATTGTTTCATACAAGGTGTTAGAGCCATTGTGTAACAACTAGCTGCACCCCTGTTTTCTGGTCATTCAGCAATAGTTGTGAGAAACGATGCTCCGTGTGACTAGAATACCAAGACTAATTGCTTCACCCCCCACTAAGATCTTCCTCGATCACTCAGTCAGTGCGGAAACCACGGCACAGATCAATATTACGTTGTTAAGATAATGCGGCGAGGTGTGTTTCAGAGGCTGTCACTGGGAGAAGAGGAGCACGCGTTTAATCTTATTTGCAACACCCTTGGCTTGTGAAGGGAGGAGGAAGAAACAAAGATGTCAGGTATGTAAATAGTTTGTGGAGAGGTGAATTAATGGCTGATATTCCTTCAGTATGACAAACATAACACAAAATAATTCAATGCACATTAATCTTAGCATTTAATAAAGAAAACTTACACGCAAATCTAAGTTGAAGGCGAAATGCTGTTTACATAGAGCTAAAGCTGTATATTAACATTATTGTGCCAAAGAAATCAAACGAAACTAGGAAGCTTCGCAAACGCTTTTTCAGGCGCGTTGTTGGATGAGCGTAATTGGTGCATTGAGCTGCCATGTGTTATGCAGATTTTCTGTTGTTTTGTGAAAAAATCATTACTAAATCGAATAATTTTTTTTAACGAAAACAATCGTAATTTAAAAAAATGAAAAAATCGTAAAAGTGCGATTTTTATAAAATAATAAAAATCGATTGCGCTCAAATTTCACACGAATATATTAATTCATAAAATTAAGGTTCTGAGAAAAAGTCATTAAAATCGAATAAAGCATGTAGGTGTTATAAGCCAAAGAAATGATTTTTTAATAAAAAAAATCGTAAAATTGCGATTTTCATAAGAAATAATTTTTTGATTGCACTCAAATTTTACAAAAATATATTAATTCATAAAATTAAGGTTCTGTGAAAAAATCATTACAATCGGATAAAGTATGTAGGTCAGGTGTTATAAATCGAAGAAAGGTTTTAAAAATCGAAAAAATCGTAAAATTGCGATTTTCATGAGAAATTATTTTTCGATTGCGCTCAAAAACAAAGCAGTTCTAAGTTCAGAGATAACGAAGGTCTCCAGAAAATTTCATCGTAATTGGAGTAGGGCCTATCGGTTTAGCCGGAATCGTGTTGACAAACACACAAAAATACAGAAAAAAAGAAAGAAAAAAAACAACCCGGATTTTTTTCTTTGGT
This sequence comes from Sweltsa coloradensis, assembly GCA_024449915.1. Taxonomy (NCBI): domain Eukaryota; kingdom Metazoa; phylum Arthropoda; class Insecta; order Plecoptera; family Chloroperlidae; genus Sweltsa; species Sweltsa coloradensis. Next base: position 58,367 of record JAMZAV010001804.1, read on the forward strand.
ATAGTGAAATGGAATCTTCGCTTCGCTCATCCAAAAACAAATGGTTTCTAGTAAGAAAAAACTTTCTTGTTGAGCGAGCGTCTCCACTTGACTCTTATGGCTCGAATGTCTGTTTTTTTTCTGTTACTGATTCGGTACAGGTCGCACCGTTTCTCTGATCGACCTGAAATTTTGCACACATGTACATACCACCTATGCGGGTTGCTGTATAGTTTTTTTTAAACAAAATCCGATCGTTGGTTATAAAAAATAAAAATAGATAAAAATAAATAAAAAAATAAAAATGTTCCGATCGTTATGAAATTTTGCAGGGTCAATAAGTCAACATTTTCTCCTATTTTACAAATTTTCAGCTAAATCGGTCAAGACCTTAAAGACTTATTGGTATGTAACATTATGGGAATGTACTCGGGTCGTGTTGCACGTACCGGTGCTCACTCAACAACGCGACGGGCCTTTAGCGTTTTCCTAGTCAATATGTTATTGTGATATTTCGACTTTACTTTAAAAGTCTTGTTCAACGTTTGAAAAAGACTTTGAAGAAAAGTCAATTTTTTTAACTTCTGAATTTTGTAATAAATATTAACAATTCCACCTACGGGGGTGTTTCCCGACTAACCAAATCGAGGAGTACTGTTCCAATCTTTTCACATAGTCCACATAATGCACCAACAATCCAGAAGTTATGAAGTTAACCGCCTCGGTGGATTAGCGGCAAAGCGTCCGAGCGGGTTCGATACCCAGCTGAGACAGATTTTGTAATTTCTGGATTCATTTATACATATGATAATGAAATATAGATTTGTGAACTAAAACTTACTTGATAGTTCACCGTCATCAACTGTGGATGACATTTTCAAACCACTTTTATGAAAACACAAGTGAAAGTCAAAATACGCTCGTTGGTCGGTGGTCTTATTAGCCTACTGCCAATTTATACATTCCAGGATTCACAGCCCGGTGTTTCAGAAGATTATAAAAAATGAAACAATATAACAGGTAGTAACGTTATAAATATAAATCATTGGACTTTTTCACTGTTAGTTAACACAATATTTATTTAAATGTGATATTTCGATTTCTTTTTTTGCTTTTTTCTTTCTTTCTTGATAAAGATTTATGTAAAGAAATCGAAATATCACATTTAAATAAATATTTTGTTAACTTTCAGAAGATGTTTTAAGTGGCACCTAAAGTTGACTTGAAGTCATCAAGATGATTAGATTTGGCGTTTGAATCTTTCCCTAAACATTTTTTACTTATCCCTCTTCAAGTATAGCTAACTAGGTTGGCTAAGGCGCCTACCTGGAATGTGGGAGACCCGGGTTCGAACCCCGGTCGGGATGGATTTTTTAATTTCTGAATTGTATTAAATATTAGGTATCTAGGCTGTATAGATATTTGCATGGGAATGCTCAAGGACAATTTGATTTTATTAAATCCCATTAATTATTGATGTAATTGATATCAAGCCACCTTAATCAAATGTTGACTAATGTAAACGTACGAAATAGCTGTACATCGAATTGCCGGTAGTGGGTATCGCACCAGTGACCTTTGAATTCTCGCGTTCTATCGTGTCTTCTACCTTTATTGTTACTGATATGATATGATATTATAATGTAATTATTTAATCGGGGACTTTGTATAGCTATTCATGGTAGCCTTGCAACCACTGAAATCAGTTATTGTACCTGAGCGATTAATAAACAGTAATTATAAACACTAATGTAATTTTAACGAAGTAAACCTGTTTCACGTTCACTACCCGACCCGATCATTGCGAAATCTGTCGACAATAACCTCAATTACAACGAAGTACACATGCAATTCAACTGCAAATATTTAATTATTCAACTTGATTATCGGGGAAAACAATTACAAATACATTTATACACTTTAATTCAATTAACAGCTTTGTTAAGTCACTGTAAATTACGAATTAAACAGAGTGATTACATTTAAACATAAATGTGGTTTGCAATGTACGTTAGGTACTCTCTGAACTAAACTTCGGTTAATACGATACGTTTGAAACAAATTGGATGTTGAACAATCCTATAAGATAGACTTTGTTTAGTGGTGCAACCCACTATCCTGTATTTATTACACACAATGTTCTAGGCTGCGGTCACTGCAGAGAACGTCTTGCCGCAAATGTTGGTGCAGTGCACAATTTAATAAATCTATTACGAGTTCTTTTACTTTTCGAATAGAATAAATTGTTTTTCGCACATAGACGTTGCATTAATCTAGATGGGTTAGTTTCATGGTGGTTTGAGGGGAAGTCAGGATTTTGTTTGGTATTTCGGTACAAACAGGCTTTTGAATTAAACACACTGAAACCACGAAACAAACTTTGTGTGTTTACCAAAACATCGTTTATTTACGTCATCATTTGCGAAAGACTTCACCTTAGGGTTACCATACACCTGAATTATGTCTCCCCAGTTGGTTTAACCACAATGGGGCATTTGCGTTAGATTGTCTGCTAGTAATGCGATGCGAGCTTAGAAAGGAGCTTCTCTATACATTAATGCAAATAGAGGTCGGGAAAATTTTTAGTTTCCAGTGAACAAGTACAAGCATTTTCTGACAACGAACCACAGAGTCGACGATGGTAAATATGTAAAAGGCTAATGAACTAAAAGTGATGTTTCCTATTTCGAATATTTGCGATCATGATCGTTATGCTAATGAAGGATATCAATTATTAATGTTACGAAGGAAAACACACACAAAATGTTTAATTTTCTGTACATGTGCCATAATAACAGTTTTCTTCGTGTAACGATCACATTCACATTCACGGTTCACTATTTTGTTCGTTCTCATCTCAACCTCCTTCAAAACTTTCTTGGATGTTTCGATTTAAAATGAAGCCTGCCACATATTTTTCAATTTCCTGTAGATATATTTGACGCAAAGTTGTTTTCCTATTGGAATCCGGGACACGCGTGGCATCGGTCCCCACTTCTTGGGCTCCACTGTCGTCGAGCATATCAACTTGAAAGTTCTTATTCTCGAGTGGTATAATAAGTGTTGACGATGATTTATAGCGCTGATTAAGTCTGCCGTTATCAGAAAAGTTAAGCGTTTTATGGTTATGAGTTGGGAGGAAAGCCTATTAAAAATGGCGGTGTGCAGTTTTTTATGCGAACTTTTTACAAAAGTTTTTGTCAAGTGCGGAAAATCTTATGTAGGAGGGCTTATAAACTCTCTCTCTTTCTGCCCTGGGAAAAGTATTTCTGAAAACATGGGCTCAAATAAAAAGGTCGTAGTAAAACGGGTGTGTTTTATATTTTCGTCACGAGGGAAGTTTTGTAATGAGTTTCACGACTTCCGCGATTTCACCGAAAGCCAAAACCGATTATAAATACAAATATTATTTCACCCCAACTTCATCCGTTGAATCGGGTATTTATTTGCCTAAGTTAAATTATTTATTGCAATGCCGAATTCTACTTGAAAATGTGATTTTTAAATAAACAATTCAAGTACAGCAATTTCCAGCAATTTGTGCGGCGTGTTCAATTTCTTCACATGTCTTGATCTACTTTTATTAGTTGTTTATACAGAATTTCACGGTTGCACTTTGGATTTAAATAACTTGTTTTGAATTAACACTTGAATTGGTCGCTGTAATCGCGTCGTTGTTATCACAGTAAGATCTATTTGGCAGTCTTGATGCGATTGAGCATTAAATACAAACAAACTTAATTCATCTAGAATTTCTTACAGTACTCAAAAGCAATTAAAATATCGCCAAACGACTTTTTGTTTCACTGACACTCTATAAGTTTCAAAAGCACTCGTCTTTATTTGTTGTTTCTTCAGGTATTATTGGAGCAGCGAGATTAGATTCAAAGTATTAAAACAATTCTCGACTGTGCATCTTTTAATCCTTCCAATTAACTGAAGACGAAAGTTCGATGAGATTAGTAAACAAATAACAAAAACACTAATCGTAAAGTAAAGGTTGGAATCTGCTTTGAGCGCCATTTTGGAAGTAGAATAATAGCTAGGTTGCGTTACGTTTAATGAGTACGCCGTGTAGTTTGTTAGCTTTTAGTTGGCTTATAAACTCGTTGGGTGTTACCCGTATATGGCAGACTTATGTTTTAAAGTGGATAAAAATATTACAAAATTTAACAAAAACACAGTTTCCCCGGAAGTTTAAAACTTTTAATGTTGCTTAAGGCAATGTGGAAGTAGCACTTTATTATATACTTCTATTTTTCTTTTATCTCCGCTACTACGTTGCAGTCCTTTACTTCACACTCTTCATTGGACCATGCTAGAGGGGTTATAAATTAGTTCTCAATAACTTACTAAAGCTTCATCCACGCAATTTTTGTTTCATATGAAAACTCAAAATTTTACAAATAAAAAGTATGCTTAATAATTTAAAAAATATAAAATTGTACCAAAAAACTAAGGGGCCTAGTTGACTAAGCAGGCTGGACTTACCACGGTCCCAAATTGTAATGAATTATAAATCTACAAAATGTACTCTAAATTGAGAAGTGAAGATAGTATAAAAATAGAACCGTAAAGTGCCACTTCCGCATACCTACATAAGCCTGTTTTGTTAGTTGTTCAGTTAGGTATTAATTTCTTTCAGTATTGAGATAGAAAAAGTATGTGCCGAATGTCAATCTGTTTCCCATGTTTTGTTTTAATTTTATTTGTTTTATTGCGAGTTTAAGGATTGTAATTGCCAAACTCTACCGAGTCAGGTATAAGCAGCTGATGGCTTATATCCCTTGGCGTATTTATATAACTAAGTGAATTGATGTTTGATGTGTTGTGATTAATATGTTGCCTCGGTGCTATGATGGTTAAAGTCACCTACTATATACGTGTGGCTTAATTTTGTCTTTATTGACTAATATTTTCTCAAATAAAATTTGCTTGAAAAGGAAATCTAACCCTACTTATTCTGCAATCTTACTGCCTTTACGTTATTTGCATTTTTAATTATACTGATTTTATTTATTTCACCGTTACTTTGATAATAAACTCGTATTATCGTTTATAAGAAGCAAGTAAAGTTTGCGTAATGTTGGAATGTGTTCTTGTCTGAAAGGCAAATTAAACACGAGGGTAGTATAACGTTGCAAGCCGATAACCTCAGTCTGTATAGTTTCAACACCAAAGTAATAGCCATTAATTATAAACAGAGCCTTTTAGGTGGTTTTTATATCAAACTTAGTTTATGATTGATGGCGACATTATCAACTTGGCCCAACAAAACGGTTCTCTCGCCTCGCTAAAGAGCGGGCTACTTTGGAACTAAACTATAAGGTAGGTAAGTCACACATTGCTGCGAGGGTGAACGAGAGCCCTTTGAGCTGAACCCTCTACCGGAGGTGAAATATTCACATGGAGGACTCTCGATTCAGATTCAAGTCTCCCTACTCTACGTGTTACGTACGTCGAATCAGATTCGGCCGGACTGAAACTCGAACGAGTACTTGATTGTACTCAAACTCAGAGTGGCAACTCGACCTGTGCAGTGCGGCTTAAGATATTCGATCTTCTGCCATTTCAGTGAACTTGGAATTTACGGTATGGTAGAACAATAAATAGGCGTGTAAATATCATGATTAAAAGTAAGTATAACCCAGGATATAGTTCAGTTGAGTGGTTTTATAATAGGCATGTGTTGATATAGTGACAAGTGTGTTGTAGTATTTACCTAATAACAAATTAACAAATCATGAATGTACATTTATAACATGTGATCGATAACAAACTTGGTTATGGGGGCCTAATTCATAGATTGGATAAAGGTACTGTACTGGTAACTGGGTACAAAGATAAACAATTAAAAACACAGTGATAGTCATTTTGACAGCAGAAGCAAAAAGAATTATTGTTTCTATTTTTCTCTAAAAATCGGTAAACATGAAATTGCATTGATGAAATAAATAGAAATTATGTAGTACAATAATAAATTTATCTTGTTAAATTCTGTAATCATTTAAACTAACTTGAATTAATTATAGAACTTGCAAAGAATGCATAATTATATCGTTCATGAAGCGGTGCAAAACTATCCAACTATAAGTGAGTCGTCAGCATCATTATTTACGTTCCGATAAATACGTTTTATGACCAAGTTCTTTGCTGATACTGCATTACATGTTCATTTGCAAACTCTGACTTTTAAACGATCTTTTGTCTCAATCGAAATACAATTAAAATGCAATAAAAGTGCAACTTGGAGCTTAAACTCGATTTTCTACTCTATTTCGTCTAACAAATGGTTGAATCACATCAAGCGTACATTTTCTTTGAAATTTCCTTGAAAATTATATTTTACTTATCTTCAAAAAAAACACCGTTGCTTGTATAAAATGTAGTTATGTTGAATTTCCAAACGGAAATTTCCCGCGCAGTAGGTGATAGAAAACTCCGACTTATTCATGCCTTTCAACTTCCTTTACGTGCGTGAGGTACTTCAACTTCAAAGCATTTTACAAAGCGAATGAAAGCAGTAGAAAAGTCTCCGAGCAGATTCTTATTGATTCGTCCTGAAACATTAGAGGTTCAGCTCAACGCTGACGGCTATATCCATAGATACTAGTATATCACATTATCACGCCCATTGCACCCCCTTGCCCGCGTGTGATTAGAGATCCTAGATCTTATTAACTACGTTAATAGAGAAGCGCGTTTGGATGTTCGTGTGTTAAAAATTTCTGGGACTCACCGCCCTAGAAATGTGGCGTTCTCACCGTCCAAAAGTATGTAACTGGATGTAGTCAAATCCATGTCAAGCAATTTAATATATTCTAATAGTTTGCCTGAGGCATGAACCTACGCCTAATAATGATAATATCTAATATAAAAATGTATATATATTATAACATCCATTGTCAACGAATAATACCTTACTTATCTGCAAATTTGTATATTCAACATTGTACTTTGTTTGGTCCTTGGGTTGATTACCGACAATAAACCGGGGAAACTTCTTTATCGACTCTGGTTGCCATGGTTACCAAGACCTTGGGCTCGCTGCCTTTGCTAGGATTTTGATAGGAATTATCAAGGAACCAATGGATTACCCAGGCGGTGAGCCCTAATAAATGTCTAAACGCGCTACGTATCTAGAAGATAAAGCAGCGTTACGTGTGATAACCGTGTTGCTCATTGCACCGCCTTGCACACGTGTGATAACTGTGTTGCTCACTGCACCGCCTTGCACACTTCCGCTCAACTCAATTCTTTTGAAATATAAATTATAGAAACCACGCTAACCACACAACATTGATGCAGAATCACTGTAGGTAGGGGCTGCACACTTCTTGTACTATTTTAATAGAAGAAAGTAGCAGAATCACAGGGGTTGAATGTTGCCGATGTGAACTAAATAAATCACTAGTTTGGTTTAACGTAAGGGCTGCTACTTCATCATAGGCTGTTGCCAGGAAGAAGATATGTATCTCTGACGGCCAGTTGCGCGGATCTTAAACCCGCATGCCTGCCGAGAATAAATCTTACGATGTCGTTGCTACGCTCGGAGATAAGAAAACATTTCCATGAGAGGCCGTTTACTTGTTCTTCTCTAACTTGTTATTTATTACTCAGGCGTTTGAATTATCAGGAACTTTACTCATAACTACCAAATATACAGTGATGTATGAGATATGTAAATAATATACACGTATATCTTTGCCGAGATTCGAAAGGGTTAAATTCAGTTAGTTAAAACAGTTATAATAACTAGCCTATACTGTTTGTTCTTTAAGTTCGTATATTTGTCGCGTTTATTTATGAGACAAAATATGATCAATGCATCTTAAAAAGCATTCATAAAATGTGTGAAAAATTAGACCTAACGCTTTTGACGGCCGATATATTAATAAAACCACCAAAGCTATTGCATACGTAGATGCTTTGCATGATTACGTGAAATTTGGCATTTTGTAATAAATGTACCTAGATAAAAAGGATAGGATATGACATTTGAATTTCTATAAGTTACTGTCCCTCTCGCTTTAGCTAAGAAGAGTATTGTAAAAATAACTAGGCCGCTTCTCGAACGCTTTTTTCAGTCGCGTTGATGGATGAGCTTTTTAAATATTTCTGTCCAATGATTACTACGTTTTTAGTAAAAGTGGGATCTCATTACTTTTTCAAATTCCATTAAAAAGTATTTTTGTTAAATTATGATTGGATGAGCGTAGCGAGCGTAGCGAGCGGAGCGAAGATTCCATTTCACTACACTGGAGAAAAAAATCCGGAATGTTTTTTTTTGTTTGTTTTTTTTTTGTTCTTTCTGTATTTTTGTCTGTTTGTTAACACGATCCGGCTAAACCGATACTCCGATTGCAATGAAATTTTATGGAGGTCTTGGAAATCTCTAAACTTAGAACTGCCACGTTTTTGAGCACAACCGGAAAATTATTTCTCATCAAAATGCAATTTTACGATTTTTTTTCGATTTTTTAAAAATTTCTTCGACTTATAACACCTACATGCTTTAGCAAATTTGATATTTTTAAGATATTCTTGTAAAATTTGAGCGCAATCGAAAAATTATTTCTTATAAAAATCGAAATTTTACGTGATTTTTCTTTTTTAAAACAATTCTTTGACTTTTTACACCAATATGCTTTATCCGATTGTAATGATTTTTTCACAGAACCTTAATCTTATGAATTAATATATTCTTGTGAAATTTGAGCACAATCGAATAACTATTTCTTATGAAAATCGAAATCTTACGATTTTTTTCTTTTTTAAAATTACGATTAATTAAAAAAATTAAAGATAAAAGTTTATTTTTTATTTAATTTATATTAATTTAAAAAAAAATTTCAACTGAGTAATGATTTTTTCACAGAACATCAGAAAATCCATATAACACATGGTATCTCAATGCACCAATTACGCTCATCCAACAACGCGGCGGGACTTAAGCGTTTTCCTAGTAACTTTTTAAAGTAATATAACTTGCTATGGTGATGCCAAAATTAACAATAGAATGTAAAATATCTCGAGGCCCAAAGAGAATGCTTTTTGTACGCATTGTAGGTGATTGTACTATAGTTAATTGATAATTACACCTGTAAAAATCGTATTACATTTATTTCTATGAATTCTGGCTAACTTTTTCAACTTTTTGTTTCAAAAGGCATAACATCACCATTACCTAAATGTCAATGTAAAATATGAAAGTTGTTTGGTCAGAATCGAACAAAAAATCACGAAAGTATTGCTAAAAAAACGGGAAAAACCCGTTAAAGCACGATTTCTGAGAAATATTTCTTCGAGTGTACCCAAAATCATAAAACATCTAAATCAAGTGATTTCAAACGTTCACATAAAGTTTAAACAAAATCGTAGTAGCCGTTTACCCGGTCGCGAACTAAATATCACGAAAATATCGCATTAAAAATTTAAAAAAAAAACTCGTAAAAGTACAGTATTCATAAGAAATATTTCTTCGACTGTGGCAGGTCTAAGTTCAGAGATTTCGAAGGTCCCCTTCAATTTTCATTAAGATCGCATATGTCGTTTGCCCGTTAGTGCGCGATCAAACAGACAAAACAAACGAGCTAACTTTTTGGGGGGTCAGTGAAATTAAAGTCTTCGCTTCGCTCATCCAAATATTACAAATTGACTTAACATTATTATTTGGATAATATTGTGTTTAAACAATTTTGACGTTGGTGAAACAAACACAGCCGTCCGTTTTTCTAAGGAGAAAGAAACAATCTTAGATTCATGTGCTTATAATTTTTAATAATGTTATCGATTGTCAAAAATCTATTATTTCATACCAAGCTTATTTGACCTAATCAACGAGCTCTATATAATAAACTAGGGAAACGGCAAAGTCGTTGTTAAACGAGTGAGTGAGCCATGTGTTGAGTACCCCGTAACATTCACTTTTCTTCCTCCTACCTTAGGACTCCGTAGCCTATCATAGGCTAGAGTGGCGCATTATGGCCTTACATTTGACGCGCCCTTATACCAACTAAACTTAAAAACCCTATTATTTATACCAATATAATTATCAAACTTAAATGCAAATGTTCCCGGGTACTCAGCACATAACTCGCTCACTCGTCTAACAACTACTTTGGCGTTAACCCTAGTCTAGTTGGCTAAAGCGCCCTTATAGCCGAAATGTGGGAGACATGGGTTCAATCCACTGGTCGGGAAAGATTTTGTTATTTCTGGATTGCATTTTAAAAATTATTAAACATGTTTTGAAATGCATATAAGGCAGTGTAGTCCCTGTGACAATACTATGGAAAACATAGCCAGTACGAAATAGTTGAAAATATTGCAAGGTTTACTCAATCTACGAGCGGAATTTGGGGGAACCTTGACGTGCAACATTCGATAAACCTTGGGCACGGCATTTCACAGCCAGGCAAATAACAAACAAAAAATATTTTTTCTAAATCAAAACCATTGTCGTTAAATAATTTCTACACATTGGCAGCCTATTTTTCAATGTATTATTTCTTGTAGGTTTAAATCGCAATGAATCTAGCTGATTTTGTTAACAGTTCTCAGTAAACTCGTACCGGATGTCTGTTTAAAATTTCAGCGGAATCTGTTCAGTGATTCGGCTGATTTTCGACGTACACATACACACACACACACACATACAGAAGAACAGAATGAGCGCCGTTTGACTTAAATGGTTCCACTTCGTTTGCTGTGCTCACTCGTTGAAAAATGTGGATAAATAATTTTGAATTAAAACCACGAATTTATGTGAACAAGTACAATTAAATGGTGTAGCTTTGTATTGTGAAAACGAGATCATACCCGGCACCTCCACCAAACAGAGACATAAAAAAACATAAAACACATGGCATAATTTAATTATTATGGTAAATACAACTCGGATTGATCAAGTGTTTATACATGCAGTTTTCAGCAACTTGTTGTCGTTATGTACTGCTCGGGCTCGAATAAGGGTCGGGGCGATGTGAAAAACAATGCGAGAATAATATATCGATTTCTACTTCTATTATGTAATAAAGTATCAAACTGGCTATACGGGCGTGTTTCACTAAAAAAAATGCACCAATTAAAAAAATACGTATGTGTTTATAAGTGATTAGAGTGGGTTTTCACATAACCTAAGCGTGAGGGAAAATCACATAAAAATTATATACATACCCCAAAGCATGTACGATTTACAGCGGGGAGTAATAATTATTATTCATCTCTTCATTTATGTCGACAGGCGTACCCAGTGGCAAAATAGCTCAATTGGTGAAACATCGTTACGTAAAGCCGATGGACCCGTGTCCGATCCCCATTCGGGAAAAACCTTTTCCAATATTGATATCACTGCATAGCATATAAATCAATATTTCAGATTCATAACAGATATGGTGGAGGTGCCGGATTAAACAACAAGGTTGTTTAAGTTGCCAGGTCACCTGACATTGATGGTAGGTATGTCAAGTCATCTATCATGGATGTTGAAGTTGCCAAGTCACCTGACATGGTTGGTGGAGGTGCCGGGTCACGTCACGTGAATGTTGAAGGTGCAAAGTCACCTGACATAGTTGGTGGAGGTGCCGGGTCACGTCACGTGAATGTTGAAGGTGCCAAGACACTTGGCCTAGTTGGTGGAGGTGCCGGGTCACGTCACGTGAATGTTGAAGGTGCCAAGACACCTGGCATGGTTGGTGGAGGTGCCGGGTCACGTCACGTGAATGTTGAAGGTGCCAAGACACCTGGCCCAGTCGGTGGAGGTGCCGGGTCAACTGAAGTTTCCACATTTATGAGCTTCATTATTAACATTGTTTTATTGCGCGTGTGTTTAATGGCTTGCTAATTTATTTATCCAAAATGGAATTAAGAGATAAAAGGAGGTGTTAGGGATATGTAAACTAACTGTTGAATATCTAGTCCACTGCTTTATGATTTATTAAATATGTATATTTAATGTATCTACAGAGGATGGTAAATGTTCTAGTTTATCAAGGCTCACTCTCACCTATTGTAATATATTAATACTCAAAGCCATAGCACTCTGCACATTCGTTCAGGTGGATTACAGTTGGTATTAACATATTATTTGATAATTAGAACATAACAGCGTAGAATGTACCTAACTGGCATCAATTGAATAGTGGATGCTAATAATAGGCCAGTCACGTTCTAAATTGGATGTTGGTTTATACGATATTCTGCTCACATGTTCTGTTCAATTTCTGCACAAGACAAAACTTCATTTATACCGATAAAAGATATGGCATGAAGCACCATATTGAGCGTGAACCTTTCAAAGACTGCGATGGAAACTAAATATTACAGTTCGTCCCACATTGTTCCGCAGATATTTGACTAGAAATGGATGTTACTTCGTGCACTGGGTCACTGCTAAGAACCATTAGCCCGCACATTGGCTTGGAGCCGTGCCACCGCCCACAAACTCACCAAGTCAACAAATTACCCGCGCATTCTCACCACGGTGCATGTATATGAACGAGGCTAGGCGGGCAGGGGCTGAATCCGCGATGACGTGGAGAACAAATCATCGGGTATTCCCTCTCTCTCTCTCGTTCCACTCCTCTTCCTCGTTTTATACGGTCAAGCAACAAGGACGATTTATGTGCAAATCATTTTCGGGTCTGCGGGGAAGTAAGTTTGTCGCTTGGCGCCCGTGCACAGTCAACCGTCGCCCCACCATTGCGCCATTGCGCCAAGTAAGACGCAGAAAAAAGCAGAGATCACACAGGCAGGCAAGCAGCCGTCATGAATTATGGAGCGAGCCAAGAAAACGCCGGCGATAGAAGGAGCTTCAAGTCAAGTGCTGACTGCTGACATTTCGCTGACAAGGGAGAAGATGACGAATAAGACCGGAGCGAATGAGAAACAATGACAAAACTTTTTGACACAAATACCATTTAATAATGACATACATAATAGTGTGTAAACCGTGGCCCCTAGACTCAGTGTACATTAAATATCAATGTATTTTGAAACTCCGCAAATATAATATATCCATAGAGTAGCCCTAATGTTCTCGCCCTCTAAATCTCCTAGCGAACCTCCAGTCAGAAATGTAGTGGAGATAATATATTATTATGTATGCACCATATTATACTCAAATCAAGGAGTACATTAGCATTTCATTCACGCACGCTTGATGAACTCGGAGCCTGCTCTGTATGCTTGCAATTACATTCGTCAGTACTCAGTTGACAGCAGAACCAATGGGCATAACTATCAAAATTGTTTTGAGATAGATAGGTATAAAGGCCTAGCTGTAAATAATAAATATGTAAGATTATAGGAAACGTCAAATGATTGATAATATTATGAAGAAGAAGTATTTAGTAGAGTAAATTATTGGATTCACTATATTTACAAGAAAATTATACGAATAATTAATGTTTTAAATAAATTGGTTTAAGTTGGTTAGTGAAACTTATGTGTCGCTATCAATGGGTTGGATAAGAAAAGAAATTACTTTCAGAAAATGAGTTGTTTTTATATGCATACCCGATGCTATCGAGAGGTAGAATTAGGGTTAAACAGGAACTAAGGTTGTTTATGTGCTCGCGGCATTACCGAACGAATGGCGCAATTAAGCTGGAAGTAGCGCGCTAGGGAAATCTTCCCATCACTGTGTGGATTTAGTTTGCAATATTTACGTGTTCCTTCGCTGTGCACGTTAAGAGGAAAGAAGGTCGGAGGCGGAAGCCAAGAGGAGATTATGGGGAAACGTTTAGAGCACACACGCAGATATTGATTTTTAAACATCTTCCAGGTGGCGCTGGTGATGCAGAGTCAGGGTGATACTGATAACGCGGATGAGAAATAGGGAATGAGCGATCAGGTGCGATGGAAGGGTTAAATAATCTCGTGATCCGTGTGTGTTCGAGGAAGTGAAGCCAAGAACGCCTCGAAGTAGGTCAGTTATTGGATCCGGTGCTGGGATGAGCGAGGGATGAAGAAGATCCAAATGTGTTGCAAGAAGTAAGTTGGATTATGTTTAATCTCCACGGTTTAAATAAAAATCAGCAAACTGAAACCTTATATTAAATAAGAAATGGATTCGGACAAACATTGGTTACTGTTGTCTAATAAAATTATTATAAATCCAAAATTGCTACCAAAATAAGCCGGATCAAAATATCTTAAACACAGTTATTGGTACGACTTTATTTTGAATGAGAATATACTCAATGCGTCTCTTTACTGCTGGTAGAATTGTTTAACGTTTGGGTCGTACGTTTTTCGTTGACTCGCGGACACGTGTAACACGTTTGATTAATCTGAGACTAACGTGTTAATATTAAATCAATATACCGCTGTGTATGGAAGATTGAGGTTGAATCCGGTATATAATACTAAGAACTGCCGATCATTGAATATTATTAAGAGGCTCGTGACCTCAGAGCTTTTTCAACACCTGGGATCCCTCTTACTCGAATGAGCGGGTCCGGACATCAGCGAGGTCAGACGAGAGAGATGGGGCTGAGCACAGGTGTAGCGTATATGATGGCCACTCAGAAGCGAATGCGTGAATGCACGTGGGGAATAATAGTCATTAAAAGTGGCGCGTACGCTTGGACTAACTTTTTTACAGCGTTAAATTCGTTTCAACTTCTCTCGAACGCCAAATCTCACTAATATTACTTAGTTACCCCTTCTTTTCGGTATTTACTTCAATTTTTATCAAAACTTTAGATTTAAGTGGATTCCTCCTGTAGGAATTACGCCACGGTACGATAGAAGTTCATAAGATTTAAACAAAAAACTACTCTAAGAATAAAGTTCTGAAATTAACTATACACCAATCTGACCAAAGTATATGACAATATTTGAGTAACTTAAACGAAAAAGTTTGAAATCCTAAAATTCGCGGTATAAACGTGATGTAACTGACACTCTTGAAATCTTATCAAAGAAAATCTACCTTATAAAGGGAGGGGAAATTGCAAGAGTTGAAAGATCACGTTCTATCTGTTGAGAGGGAGACTTGGCTTCCATTTCATAACCCGAAGTGAATCAACTGATAATGAAGAGGATAAAGTGTGAACTGAAATAGATTTCCCCTTAAGCGAAAAATAATTGATCAGGATATCTTTCTAAAAATATAGCCATTAAATTATTCGGGGATACCTGCTAGGCATAGAAGGGATTAATGAAAAGTCACGTTTCAAGTCGTGGAGTTTCAGAGCTCTTCTTCAGGTTCGTTAAGACTCAGAATCGAGAAGGAATATTGAATATCTCTAAACGTACTTGCATGGTAAAAATTATAAGGCATTCTGAAATTGTACCATCCCCGTCCCGGGGCCTATAATATTACACTATTTGATTTGAGACTGAAGAAATTTCAGGAAAATGCCCTGGAACATAGCCCCAATAATCCTCCACAAGGTGCATTATCATGTTTATAATCAAATTGGCAAGTTTAACGCCTGACTCAATCAACAACTTGAGCTAATTTCAAGTATAATGGCAAATTCAAACTTCCTGCTTAGAATCAAGAGAGTTAATTCCCGACGGAGAGTTTAAAAAGAAACAAGTTGTTTTTATTTTATTTGTCAAAAAACGTGACCAATATCCGTTAAAATCAGAGATGATTTCCCCTCTTCATTCGAGTTGCTCAGAGTTGGAATAAAAACTTTTTGATACCAGATACCACGAGAAGTTCTTGATAGAATTGAGATTGAAAAGTTTCCCACAATAGCGGTAGGGCGAGTTACAGACAGACAGGCACGAGGCGATTGATGGCGGCTCATTTGAGGTTTCCAAATAGTGAGACGTGCTCACCAGATACGCTGACAAACTCCGAAATGCTTTCAATTTCGCGTCGAGTGGAAACTTGATGAAAGCGATAGTAAGTAACGCTGTGTTCTGGTGCAGAAACTAACCCGGGTAAAGTTGCTCTGACTTTCCGTTCTGATACGTGGCTTGAAAACATTTACCGGCGACCATGGCGACGGGGGTGGGGGTGGGGGTGGGATGAGCATCCGACCTCTCGTCCCCCCGACGACAAGGACGTCGCGAGGGCAACAATAGACGGCAACGATCAGGCGCTCTCGTTCATTGGTCCTCACCGGATGACGCGACGCGTGCATGTCTTCTTGAGCAAGTGCTTTGCTGGCTCGGAGCTGGAAGCGTGAACGTCGATCCTTTAGTCAACTCAACTCTATCATAATATAAATTAAATAGACAAAATCGTAAATTAAGTTACACGACTTCCATTGCCGTCTACGCAACGCATTAGTTTAATCTTACCGACGAGTTTCAATTACATAATCGCGTTTCTACCTGTCACTGATGACAAGAATGGTTGCAGGAGACTTCAGTCTCGCGTTCACGTCTTCTCGACTGATTTCAACTGTGCGACTGAGAGAGATTTACGGAGATAATCCTCTTTTTCTCCCACTAAATCTTCCCCTCTTCCTTCAACATTCCAAATTCCTGACGACGCTGATTTAATATGTCTAAAACAGTAGCTGACGCGAAGACTTGGCGAGCTAATAGCGGTTCCTTTGCTAGAAAGACGGGGGTGTCGGTGGGGTGATGTATAATGTAATATCTAAGAAGAGGCGGGAAACGATACGCTGGTAGTTCAGTTGGCTAATACACTGAAGGGAGGATGTTCGTCCTTGATCGAGCTCGGCGCGCGACCCGTGTCTTCCGGTGTAGCCCGGCACGGAATTAGGTCGCATGAAGTGCAGACATGAAGTGGAGTTGATTAGATCATTAAGAGGTACAAGGTAAGTAATAGGATGGATGTGCCCGTTAGTGTGGGTTCGTTCATTAAAGGGTGATGACCAACAATGGACTTACAGAGACCTGGCGATGTGAGATGTGCTTGTAGTGTACGCATTATACACTTTCCCTCGTCTTTCACATTCCTAGGTGTGCGTGCTATCACCCATCAGAGCTCTTGAAAAGAAGGACGAACCTGGAGCGTCTCTGCCGAATTTTAGATATTCTGTGCATTCCAACGCTGGAATACCACAAATGCCTCAATTATGAATAACCGTTGACTCCCTGTAGAATGATCGGAATAATTTGGCCCTCGGATCGTAAATGAAGCACAAACTTTTCGAAATGAGTCAATTTATTATTCTCTCCGTGAGCGGAAAACTTTGAAAGTAACTTCTTTATTAAAAGTAAAATATTTAAGAGATGTGGATGATGAAAATCTTCGCCTTGGAATATAATAGGCGACATGCAGCCGGGTTCGCTCGTCATCGCGCGTACTAGGAGGACGTCTCTGGGGGGTAGCTACTCCTAATAGAGGGGGTACATTACAGACTCATAAGAAAGTCGTGAAACTTTCGCGGCTCGTCACAACACTTTCATTTCAATCTCGCATTACACTCCACCGGTCTCAGCCTATTCACGACTCTACGTTCAAATGAGCTGAAATCCTCGAATTTAGATTCATTCATCTTTCATTCTTCCATTCATATTTTATGAATTGCGTTAGTATGGCCATGCAGAAGAGTCAAGAACTCAAGATACATTTTCAGATCAAACGAGAGAACAGGCAGATCATTTTTATTGAATGTGAGTGGATAATATACTCTCGATCCTACTTGACATTTCATCACGATGATTTCCGTCACAAATGAAAACATGCGTAAGCCAATTTTTTGTTACTTCAGAACAGAAAGAAAAAAATCAGCTTGAAATTTTGGTAACACTAATAAAGCTATAGACATTGTTCGCAATTGTGAACCTTCGAGAAGTTGTAATGTAATTTTACACCTTGTCTCACATTATTTCTACCGAACTAATTAATTCCTATCTGCAAACACTCTAGTTAGTTTGATGAGTTCTCAGTCTCACTAACCTATGTTTTCCACAAACTAAATTCTTATATTGATTATTAGGTGCACACCAGATTAATTCGATTATGAATCAAGGGAACAATTTCATTGTTGCTACAGTCGCTGGAAATACATATTATATTTTTTCCTAACGTTCGTACATTATCCATATAATTTAACGCTACTTGTTCAGGTTTAAAAATGATTCATAATGTGCCAATCATATTCAGTTACTGTACTGATTTACAGAGCAAGAGCGTCATAAGAAGCTCCGTATATTATAGTATAATAGGTATATACATATTTATATATTTTAGACAAAACTAGATTGTTTGTACCAACATTCCAAGAGAGATGTAAAAAGGAGTTCATATTTTTTAATATTTTCTTGAAAACGTTGTATCCGTGTTTGATGAATGTTGGAGGATACGAAAATGGATGTGATCTATAAAAATAAAAATAAAAAACTGCACTTACTGGTTCATTCTTACCATATGCCCAAGCACTTATACTTATCATGTTAAAAGTATATGTATCGAAACATCTGCTTTCTTACTACGTAGCCGATAAAATCAATATAAATTTTTTTATCACAGCACTTTCATGTTGTTTTGTTGTCTTTGTTGTAACATTGGAAATCAATAGTACTTTACCTTCTTCTATATCTTGTATAGATGATGTATTTTCAGATGCTTCACCGCCTCTTGAGTAAAATATCCATCAAAAGTCCATGGTGTATTCCTTACGGTCTTCTCCCAACATAATATAGTGGTTCCAACGAAAGAATGCAGATGACTCAAAATTATTTTCCCAACATAACAACTTTATCAATTCTATTCACGCTAGCTCAGCGTAGAGCTCCGTGATCTAGCATGGATTTTTTATGTTGATAAAATATATTTCTCTTTCATACACAAATGCGTCATTCATGTTACCGCACATTCATACAACCCCCATCATAGCGAAAGCAACTGCATTCTTTCGTTTGAGCTAGTACAACATCATTTACCTTAGTAAATAAAGGAATAAGGTGTATTGGTGCATTGGTGTACGTGTATTTAAAGTATAAGTTATGAATATGACAGCAATAATTGTGTGATGATGAAAATATGTATAAATATAAACCAAACATATGTGCGACTTATCAATAAGATAGTTTGCCTACCTATCTCGAAACAATTGTGATATTGGTGTATTTGACATTACTATCTTATGAAATTATACACTTCATGTGTACCTTACAAAGAAATAGATATTTCGATACGATATCGATATGTGGAAATATTTTCGATAGCGATATTTTCGACTCCATATCGAAATAGATTAAATTAAAATAAAAACATCATTCCAATTTAATTTTTAAATTGCGGCATATGGTAAGCGAGGATAGGAATTCATGGGAATGTAAACGTGTAAGCCCTTAATGATGTGATTCGTCCTGAATTTTACGAATGGTGGAGGTGCCGGGTCAGTCGAAGAGACGAAAGAGAGTGTGAGAACGTAAACATCCTTATTGATTTCTGGCGAATTGTCAACCCTTTTTAGCCACACAATCCTTCTTATCTCACAGTTTTATTATTTCGAAAACTTTTAATTTGTTTTGCACAAATAATAAAATATAGATATCGAAATTT
This sequence comes from Sweltsa coloradensis, assembly GCA_024449915.1. Lineage (NCBI taxonomy): Eukaryota > Metazoa > Arthropoda > Insecta > Plecoptera > Chloroperlidae > Sweltsa > Sweltsa coloradensis. Next base: position 77,796 of record JAMZAV010001804.1, read on the forward strand.
TCGTGTGATATCGATAGTTGAATGATGAAATGTCCAGCCCTAGTTTCTATGATACATTATGTGTAGTAATTTAATTTGTTTTACACAATAAGTGAAATACACGAATTAAAACTCATGATCATTTCTGTTAGTTTTATAAACTATTTTGCTTCGAAATGAGATTGTTCATTATTTTGGTACAATTAATATTCGTTGACCACAGTATAAATGAAAACCAAATGACATGGTTAACGTTTTTCAGAAATGATATAACACCAACGCGATGGCTAACATTTCACAACGCGAACAGTTAATTCGTTTTTAATTCTCGCATTTCCTGCAGGAGTAAAATTGAATCATAATTGAATGTTTCCACGTAAAAAAAGAACTTTTGATTACAAAACAATTTGCACGAAAATTCAGCTAAAATTATTCAGTAATTAACGAAAAGCCAGGCCATTGTGTTGGCTCTCACCGTTTCTCTCTTGTGTGCTGCATACATTTAAAATTGTAATTGCCAATTTTTCCTACAACGCGCATGCAGGAAACAACGTATCGTACCATAAGCCGACGTAATTGTCCCTGAGATCTCCATCAAATGATATTGCAGGGAATTGCGCAATGAGCGGATGGCAGCGGGTGTTGCTGAGCACGTTGAGATGACGTCACGCGTCGAGGTAGATTCTCAATTTAAACAATACTGTGTAATGTCGAAGTAATAGGGTTAGTGAGTAATTTCCGTGCCAATAAACGAGAAACTTAATCGAGGAGTGAAACAGAAGCTAGGCGTGGATGGATGGATGTCTCTTACTATGAAGACAACACTTTCGTGGAAACTTTGTCGAAGTCTAGTATCTTTACAGTGCAACATAGCATTTCGTAAAAGTTAGTTAACAAGTGCCAGAAAAAGGGTTTCATGTTTATATACTGGATTAGCGTTATAGGTACAATACCTTTTTTGGATGAGCGTAGCGAGCGAAGCGAAGATTTCACTACACTGGAGAAAAAAAACGGAATTTTTTTTTTCTTTTCTTTCCTTTTTTTTCGTATTTTTTGACTGTCTGTTAACACGATTCCGGCTAAACCGATATTCCGATTGCGATGAAATTTTATGGAGGCCTTCGAAATCTTTGAACTTACAACTGCCAAGTTTTTGAGCGCAATCGGAAAATTATTTCTCATGAAAATCGCAATTTCACGATTTTTTTCGATTTTTTAAACATTTCTTCGACATATAACACCTACATGCTATGTCCGATTGTAATGAATTTTTCAAAGAACCATAACTTTATGAATTGATATATTTTTGTGAAATTTGAGCGTCATCAAAAAACTATTTCTTATGAAAATCGCAATTTTACGATTTATTTCTATTTTTAAAATTTCTTCGGCTTATAAAACCTACATGCTTTATCCGATTGTAATGTTTTTTTCACAGAACCTTAATTTTATAAATTAATATATTCGTGTGAAATTTGAGCGTAATCGAAAAATTATTTCTCATGAAAATCGCAATTTTACGATTTTTTTCTTTTATAAAAACTTACGCTCATCCAATAACGCGCCTGAAAAAGCGTTTGCGAAGCTTCTTAGTAAGTATTAAATTTTCATTAATCAAAAAGTACATATTTAGCAGCTAAAATCCAACAACAACACAAATAATGTAAGCCAGTAATATGAATTTTGAATTAAATAAATACTTGTGTACGACCACAAAACCACTGCTTAGTTTACCCACTTGTGTTTGTCATCTTTTGCATAAGATGCCCGTTCGCTGTCCCATACCTTGTATAGCAATCACGGGAGATCTTCCTGTTTCGTACACTACAAGCGCGCAGTACAAGCACAGCAAAGCACAGCCGTCACAAAACCACTGCTTAGTTGACCCACTTGTGTTCGTCATCTTTCGCATAAGATGCCTGTTCGCTGTCCCATACTTTGTATAGCAATCACGGGGAGAGCACAAGCACAGTACAAGCACAGTTCAAGCACAGTTAAAGCAAGTACAAGCACAGTACAAGCACAGTACAAGCACAGTACAAGCACAGTACAAGCACAGTACAAGCACAGCACAAGCACAGTACAAGCACAGTACAAGCACAGCACAGCCGTAACAAAACACACAACTTCACCGCGAGGAATCTGAATGTTGACTTGAAATCGCATTTGAAATTTAATTTAATCGTGTATGGCTCGAGTTTGTTGACGAGTACTTTCGTGAGTTGACTTTTTCTTTTTCTATACGTCTGTAGAAGGATTAAAGTCTAGTACATATCCAATATGCTTCTGCCATTTCTTTGAGTTATTTGCCCCCGTTTCGTTTCTTTGAAATGCTTTACCGACACAAATGGTAAAATCGTAAACACTCGCACACAGGAACCCGTGTCGAAATGCCTGGTAGGGTACTGCAAACTGTTTACTCACCATCCTAAACTGAACACGAAAAGTGAATTTGAATTCTAGTTCATACAGCTTTATTTAAAACAAAATGCGCCTTCGTTGAAATTAAAGACAGCTCGTCGAGGGCTTTAAATTTAAGAATGCATTTAACTACCATAACGTATTGTTTCACTAGGCATTGTGATATTCTATATACTATTTACCATTCTCTGCTATTTTCAGCTCTAATGGACGAGACGGCGCTTGTGCTAAGTTCATACACTGTATAATATTGTTCAAGCCAAGACTGTGAAAGCAGGAAATTAGAGTAAATCCTACATAACATAGTTTAATGTTTTACATTTCTACATAACCGGGGAGCATTAGAACCAGTGACTCCGGCTATTTTGCGGTTAGCCAGACCCGATGCAACTACTTTACAATCCTCATCATCCGATAACTATTTCATATTACGCTATTTGTTTACCAAGTCAAGTTTTTCAATTTCTAACGACATACAATACATATAGGGATATAAAACAATTTACAGCGTTAAATAAAGTGGATGGCATAAACATAGATGCGTATATTGTCAAAAGTGTTAGATAAAATAAAGTATATTATGTTTAGATGCAATATCGTAATAGATTGAAATATTGTTGAAGTTAATAACAAATTCAAATTCGTAGTCACATCACACAGCAGGTTTTTAAGCAAGTTATTGTATTGTAAGAGGAAGGAAGAGTAGAAGGGAGACAGAATTAAACAAAAATGTGGGAAACAACCTTGAAAAAGAAACAATGGACAAGAACAAATTCATAACTATAGGGAACTCTCCGTTCATGAGTAAACCCCAGAATAGATGCCTATAACTAACGGACGAACATCAGTCCTTATAGTAAATGGAGCTTCCTCCACGTGTATGTATATAGTATTTAATACTAAGAAGCTTAACTTCATTGTTTGTCCGGCTCACGGACTTGTCAACATCACATATAATGCCCTTTTGGCGAGAGCCTTGTTTAGCATTATACAATTTACTGACACACAATACCAACATCACCAGAGTAACATTGTATTTTCTCTACGTAGTCACCATTGCTACAGTATTGAAGGTGCCCGTTCGGCTCCCCGGAGGGCCATTTCATCCACCACAACTTTAAGGCACCAGAGCTTTAAGCTACAAGTTTAAAACTAGTAAACTAGGCTTCAAAGCTAAGGAGAAATCCCTAAACACATGCTGCTGCGACCGAGAAGTTATCTAGTCTCCCGATGGAGGTGACTATGTAGCAGAGGTACAAGCGACTGTATCTACAGCTCCGAGTTGCATGCATTAGCTTTGAATGTTGCATGAGAAATCTTCGTTAAATCCGACATTAATAATGAAAATCTAAATCTAAATTCAAACACGACTGCTTGTTGAAAGGAAAATGAACGAAAATGTATTATTGTTTTGTATGAAAAGACTTTGGCTGTAAGTTCTTGAAGTAAAGTACGATAAAATATTAAATTTCTATGGAAACGTTTTGAAGAACCCAATTCTGTTGTTTATTGTACTTAAAAACATTTTGTAAGTCGGGGTTTACTAAAATTAATCTATAAGTAAAGTTACCACTTCCATCAATAAATAAATAGATTAAAGTATTAATTAATTTATTTATTTATTTAATTAAACCGTATTAATAGAGTCCACCCACTCGGTAAAATAATCGATTTTCAGTCTGCGCCGACGCCATCTATTCTACATAGATAACGTTGACCAAACAAGTTGGAGACAATTCTACCCCCTGAGCGACGGCAGAATCAACAAGGCTAGTTCTGGAAAAATAAAATTTAAAATTTTGCTCGAAAGTGTCAAAAAATATTTTATGTATAGTATTCGGTGAAATTTACGAGACATATTGGAAATTAAAACATACAATTTTGTGAAAAGTTGTATATCAGTCAAACTAAATAAAATACATTGCTAAATTGACAAATTACAAAGCTAAATCCGAATTTCCTGTTTATTTAAACTGTAAGTGGCTCCTGGAGCCTGCTCCATTTGAAAAGTGATAACATGATAATCTCACTCACTTTCGTGAAGTAGATTAGTAATAAATGACCTGTGAGATTTTAGGTCGCGCGTTGGCCATAGGATGAAACTAGTTTACATTACTTAGTGGGCTTGGAGGCAAAGGTCATTAACTTCATTTTCAACCCTGCTAAAGGCAAAGTTTCCTTTACAAGGGTATTGAAAATACCCGAAATATTGCTATAATATATTAGTTTTGTTGTAAAGAACATGAATAGTCCTAAAATTGTGTTTCAATTTCTAACCTATAACTGTTCTATAATAATCTCAATATTATTATTAACTATTTTTTATGTTTTGAAACAATCCGCCTTTTGCACGCAGTGAATTTTACCACTAACGCTCCAATGCCTCCAATCCTATGTTAAAATAAATTGAGTGTATTTCGTGTACTTAGTGACTTGTACCAAAACTTTAGGCCTAAGTAGCAGAATAATAACAATGTCTATCACTTAAAGTGAGTTTTTACTCCACATGGTAAACACAGATACGAACATAATGATATATTATCTCATTTCCCCCAAAACTGAAGCGAGACTTTGAATCCAAGCCCATATTATCGCTCGCCCAAACTGATGTAAATATTAAATATTTTACCAAATATAGATTTTATACGATTAAAGAATTATGTTATGCATTTATGTGGTACCGGTACTTTGGGAAAATATACCAGACTTTAGAGGGGAAGAGTTCAAATTTCACAAAGAGAATGCAATTCTCATTTTATACGATACTGCCATTTTAACGTAACCCTCTTTTGAAACTCATTCCTTTATTAAAAATAATCGACACTAACATAATATAATGGCAATACGTGATCATCTGCAATATCGCAGCATTATTAACGTTTTTCTGCTATATCTGTCAGTCCATACGAAATGTAAATATATTATTATTATTGTGCTGACCACACTCAGGCCCTGCACTTGTTTGAGTTGTACTGTGATAAAATAACGATTACTACACCACCCGCGCATAATAATTGGATGACGAGAGAGCAAATTAGTGTGTGCAAGCCCCCTATTTTGCTCCCGATAGCATTATACATCACACAGTACTTGTTTTGTATTGGAATTAACGTTTAGAAATTACTTGACAAATTGATTGAAGGCATGTCAGCTAGATCCGACAAGTTGAAAGGTCGCAGTGAGTGGCGCTGGCGCATAGAGTACCGTACATCACCCGCACACATGCGCCACCTCTTCATCACAGCGTTGACACTTCACCGCCCATTTTGAGTCTGGGGAGAGGCAGATTATCAATATTCTGATCCTGGAGTGGATCATGTTGAAACACTGTTGTAATGAAGACACCCGAGAATTATTTTGTTATTTAAGAAATTTTGTAACTTTTAGGAATCAAATTTGACAAGCATGTAGAAGTTGCAAGTGATGCTGAGCTTGAACTTGAATTATATTTTTTTAGAATCACGGAAAGTCGTAATATATCATTTTTATATTTTCCATGAGAACAATGCACCTTATTGGCCTTCAATTTTTCCTTGAATACGAGATGAAGATAACAATAATTTGTCTTTAAACCATATAATACTAAACAATGTGTTTCGTGAACATTTATGAGAATTTGACAGCGGCGTTGTTCCTATTGATACAACGGTAGATAGGGGAATACAGTCCAAGAGCTTAAGAAACAAAATAGTTGTCTTATAGTTAGTTATAAGGGAATGAAATACACTTGTTGTCAAATGGCAATCATCATTAAACAAAATAGGATTCGTGTTGAAATCAGCTGCGATGTTTATCTTCATACGAGCAAAAATGTTTGAGCTAGTGGCATAAAAGATTTCTTCGCAATTCTTTAGGACAGGAACTATGTCAACCTTACGTGTCCTTCTTTGGAATAGATATAAATTCGTGATTATTTTCCATTTTCACCGGAATACTTTTTCAACTGCGATCGACCTCTGTCTGCATCGTCGTTCAATTATAAAATGCTGAATTCTCGTCGCAGCCACGCAGTTACAAGCTGGAACCTCGCTGCTCCGTTGAACAACAAGGATTAACCATATCTTTCCTCTGCGTTACAGCTCGGATGCTATCGCACCCTCCAGCCAGACCGATGCAGTAGCTCCTGAGTCCTGATCCCAGCGTTTCCTACTCAGTCGCGGTTTATCGTCATCGTTGAAGGATGGGATATACCGAGTTCATGTCAACCTTACGTGTCCTTCTTTGGAATAGATATAAATTCGTGATTATTTTCCATTTTCACCGGAATACTTTTTCAACTGCGATCGACCTCTGTCTGCATCGTCGTTCAATTATAAAATGCTGAATTCTCGTCGCAGCCACGCAGTTACAAGCTGGAACCTCGCTGCTCCGTTGAACAACAAGGATTAACCATATCTTTCCTCTGCGTTACAGCTCGGATGCTATCGCACCCTCCAGCCAGACCGATGCAGTAGCTCCTGAGTCCTGATCCCAGCGTTTCCTACTCAGTCGCGGTTTATCGTCACCGTTGAAAAGGATGGGATATACCCGAGTTCTTAGCTTCTAAGAAAGAAATCTCGGATTTATCGAGTGGAAATCAAATTGAGGGGAGATGCTAGTTAACGAGAATGCAGCTTAGTAATGATACCACGGCCCCATCTAGGTCAAAGGGTGACCACCCCGACTTCTTGGCCATAGATTGGACTTGAGATTCTTTAGCTGTTCCGCCATTGCCTCAGAAGACACCCACACGAAATGTAAAGACGTGAATCAACATTCAGTTCTCAAGCACTTGGAATCCGCATTCAGGGCGCAATGCTCACTTAAGCCTTTCCATTAAGACGGTATTGTCTGTGTAAGCGTGTGTAAGCTACTTACAGTTGGAGCGCAGATGAATGCGTCTGTAGCCTACTTGCGCGCTAGTCTACACTCCACAATCTAGAAAACCTAGCTTCCTCTCTTCTTCTCTTGGTGAACGCCATTTATAAGGATTTTCATGATAACATACGGAAGACGCGGTCTGCATCCAGAGTGAGCCCATTCCCAAAAGAAATCTCTGTTCCATTTTTTGCTTACAAATGACTTAAAGGAGATATACATAATCAAATATTAAGTCAGAGTACGCTAAATTGTATTTCGATATTATTTATTTAAATGTATGTTCGACATGTTACACAATAACATTAAAATATTAAGCATTTATTAAGCTAAGTTGTGATTTATTAATAAGCACAAAATGTTTTCGTCTTGCAGTACTTGTCAGTTTTTATGGTTGTCGGCTGTTATAAACAGTACAATTTATTGTTTGCTATATAGTAAATTACTGTAATATAGGCTATCGTCTTTTATGTACAGAAGAAATTCCATTTGGAAATATAATTCTTACATAAATTCAATCCCTATTGATCGCCGGCTAACTATAAACAGTATTGAATGACGTAATTTTAAGTGCAACGTATATATTTTTGATGACTGTACGAGCGAAGCGAAGTCTCCATTTCACATACACTGAGAAAAAATCCGGATGTTTTTTTTTTTGTTTTATTTTTTGTTATCTTTCCTTTCTGTATTTTTGTCCTTGTTAACACATTTGGCTAAACGATACTCCGATTGCATGAAATTTTATGGAGACTTCGAAATCTCTGAACTTAGAACATGCACAATTTGGCGCAATCGTTAAAAATTATGCTCATGAAGATCGCCATTTTACGAATTTTCAATTTTGATACATATTTCTCGACTGTACACCTACATGCTTCATTCGATTTTAATGATTTTACAAAACTTATATTTATGAATTAAGATATTCGTGTGAATTTGAGCGCATTCGAAAAGTTTTTCTAGACAATCGAATTTTACACTTTGTTTCTTTTTTTAAACAAGTCTTTGACTTAACACTAATGCTTATCCTATGTAATGAATTTTCACAGACTTAATTTTATGAATTTACATAAATTGTAATCAATCTTGAGCGCAATCGAATAATTATTCTATGAAAATCGCAATTTTACGATTTTTTCCTTTTTTAAAATTACGATTCATAAAAAAAATTAAAAAATAAGGTCAATTTTTTTATTTAATTTAATTTAATTTAAAAAAATTATTCGACTTTGTAATAATTTTGTCACAGAACAACAGAAAATCCTCATAACACATGGCAGCTCAATGCACCAATTACGCTCATCCAACAACGCGGCGGGACTTAAGCGTTTTCCTAGTATTAATAAAATTTCTATTGTTACGACACAAGTATGAAAGTCTACGATAAATGTAACAGATATCCATCCCGTGTAGTACGAGGACATTACAAATTATGTGTAAAGCTCCACAACAGTGATTACCTAAACGAAACACTTATAATTTATCTCCCTCACCGGGTACACATTTTCTATGCAGTATTAGTAACACAATCTAGTACAGCAATCAATTCAAAATGTCATTCTTGTAGTTTTAGCAAGTAAGAGGGAGACATAATGTTATTTTTGCGACGCGAGGAACGAATACAAATGCGCTTGGCATTCCCATGAACACTTGGAGACTCGTTCGTGTGGCTTGGACTCACCGCCGGAAATTACAATATTAATGATAGCCACTTGACCCTGTTTAGATTCTCTTTGGAAGCTTCTTGCATCGCAGCTATTGTGTAGGACTAGCTTTGTACCGTCACTAGGCCTATCCAAGTATAAGCATATTTTGACAATGCCTAATGTGTACACTGCTCGGATAACTACTCTACTCTACTCTAGTCTACCACAATTTACAGCTGAAAATCGTGTACTGCATGTACGGTGACAGGTGAATGGACTGTACTGTCCCTAGAGAAATCTAAATTGAGAAGATGAATATTCAACCGGAATGACATACAATTGAATATAGAACGTTCTATACTCAATGGAATTATTATTTTATCAATAGATATGCCCCAATTATTTTGTAATAATGTCTCTTGCAAAAGTGTATACCGAAGAATCCTAGTTAGATACTGCATTGTAGTAATTTAATTTTATCCATTGAAAATTCGTTATGGTGTTTTCAATTAGAAATCAATTATAATGTGCCTTAAATAAGCCACATTTTTTGTGTACGGAAAGTAAATATATAATTGACTTGTGTATTTAATATTATGTCGTAATTAATTTTGAAGAAGAATGTTATATTGCACGCACATTGTTGGTTGTATTTATTGTTAACTTGTCATTTATAAAACGCATAAAGGGTTAAGCCTATTTAAATGTTTTATAACTTTGTTATTGGATTTTCAAATATTTTATTTCGATTGCCAAAAAAAATCTATGTGCAATGCCAAATTTTTCCTGGAAAACAATTTTCGTGTATGCCGTGAAGGCAAAATAGGGTTGTAAAAGAATGATAAAATGAAAGAGTATTGTGATTGTAGAAGGCTTTTCATTAGCACAGGATCTGAGTAGGTCATAGTACATACTCTGAGCCTTGAATTTGAATGCATGTTTTAGATGATTTGGCTCAATAATATTATCCATCCTTTTACACGTAAACACTAACGCTATGTGGTCACGTAGTTTCGGAAGTTTCTCACGTGCGCGGTCTGACAAATGCCGTATATCTGGTGATTATTTAACACCATTCATGTCACAAAAGGACTTCTGATAATTTAATGCAAATTGAAGTCTGTGGGACCTATGCCTCATTCACGGTATATAGGCGCGTATAGAAAGCCTCGGAGAATACTAAAATGTCGAAGCAGATTCTGAAACAATGTTATTAATATTATCGAGAGTCTTAAACAGGAACGTGCAGTAATACACATTTCATCATTTGTACTCATCCCCTTAATCTCAATTATCCTGCAACATCAATCATCTAAATCATTAATAGTGATTCATTGCAATTAGCGATGTCCGAGGTAAACCTTGAAATAGCCTCGTTTGAATTTATCGTGCGATAAACAAAGTAAGGCTCGATCGCATTTGGGTTTTAACAAAAAACTAAAAACGCCTTTTTATGGGTAAAAATTATTTTAATTGTTACACATACAATCAGCGAATATAAGATTGAACATAAAGAAAAAACTAATGAACTACACTTAATTACGTATAACGTGATTCGTGTCTATCGCAATCATTGCTAACTTCCAAACATCCATCGGATCAGATCAGTGCTGCCATTCAAAAGAAACTCAATCGTTGCTCACAAGTCACAACCGAACCCAGCAACGGAACGAGTTTTTTTACAACCCCCTCAACAGCAATCCCCTAACTAGACGTACGTCGTAGACCTCGTGTAGCCCATATTATAATAAACCGACAGTGTTGGCTCGAGCGCTAAGCGCGCGACTCTGATTCGGGAGGTCCCGGGTTCAAATCCCGTCGAGACCGGTAATCCTGGCTAAAAGATTTAAACCGAGGTTTTCCTCGGTCATTAATGCGAATGTAGAGGATGAAGTCCTCTTACACAGCCCTCGGACATTCCTTCACAATTGTCCTATAATTCCAATATACCTATTTAGTCACCTGAAGAGGGGCATTATACATAACACCATAACAGGTATCCCACAAACAATATTTTAATATTATAAAACCCTTGACAGCGACATCCCGCAACTGTCTATCTCATATTATACGTCCAAAGTAACTCTGCTTATTTTGCAATAAAATTTCTGTGATGTTCTAAATGCGGATGTGGATATTTGAGTAGTAGTGCAGCAAAACTCGTATTCGTTTTTATTTTTATAACTAGTCGACTCCCCACTCATAAACTTAATGTTGGGACAAGGTACACAACTTGCAGTTGGGGATTGTTTCCCAACCGTCAATATTGTTCTTTGTTTGTGTTTGTTTGAGGTTCGATGGCAAACTATATGTTTTGAGTCGGAACTTGAACGTTAACCTACATAACATAATATGTTTAATACATATTTTGCAGAACCTGTCCCTTCCCTGAGTAAGCGATTAAATGTACATTACACGATGGTTATAATTAAAATTATTTACGCCTAACATTCGAATTATTGATTATTAATACTGTAAAAGAATTAAGGTATAGACGGAAACACTATTCGAACTGTTCACCATGATTTTTAAGGCGCGAAAGAAACCACATAATTCAATATCATCGTCAATCAATTAACTATTAGTTTGTTAATATCGATATCGATAAAATTTAATTGTTTATATATTGTAAGTTGCAGGAATTGTTTTTTTTAACAGGAATCCCCAAATCGATTCGACTCCACCAAAAATCTAAAACCAGCTTACTCACCCCATTACCACCATTACCCAGAGATGTGCAAAAATGTTTTTTAAAGTTTGAAAATTCGCGCCTTAAGAGGCTTGGGTGCGATTCAAACACCAAGTTGAGCGCGTCATGTGCAGTACTTCGTACTTTTTGAACTACGGGCAGGAAAATCAATATATTTTGATTCTGATTTTTTCCACCTGAAAGGTTACTAAATTTGTAATCCTAGCACGTTGTCCTTTTTCCCATTTAAGCCATAGATTTTTCCCCGCAAATTCTCAAAGTCCATAGAAAATGTCGAAAAAATGATCATTTCCGGTCAAAGTTTACTGACTTAATGTGACCAAAAGGGAGCGAAATTGAAAAATCGGCCAACGTGCTAAGATTCACATTACTGTTTTAAATAAGCAAAAAAAAACTCACTTTTTTTCGCTCGAAAAAATGTGGGACGTAGGACGAAAAGTACGAACACCTTACAAACCACAATTTTGGGCTCCACTTGGGGGCGCGCCCTAGCGAAATCAGATCGTCTCTACCTCGAAGCAAGTAGGGGAGGTAAAGTGGGCTAGATCTGGACACCGGATGTGCTTGTCATCAGATTACATAAACACAATCTGCTATATTGAGGTTTGCTTGCAGCTTTTTACATCGTTGTAAGAATTATAATATTCGCTATCAGAAATTAATGATGATGATTATTGTTGTTCAACGTCACTTTTATTGCCATCATGCTATTCGGACTTTGAGTGGTGATAGACGAGAGTGAAGAACAATTACAGATAACCTATGCCTTGTGCGGGATTCGAATCCGCGTCCTGCTAGTGTAATTCGCCAGCGTCCCTATGTGCGAGACTGCGACCGCGGACGACATCAGAATTTGAGACTGCCTAAATAACATGTGTATCGCGTCTTTAATTAGTAGACTTTAATTTTGATTCTCCGCCAATGGCAAGGTTTGTAGTGCTCCAATTCAACCAATCTTCATCATTACCCGCGTTGTAAGAACTAAGCAAATATTGTCTACGATTAGTCTATGTAATTATATTATATAGCACCAAACCGAACCTTTATTCTAGTTTTTTAGATATCGTTTAGCGTTCTTTCAGCACGATAAAGAAAAAACATCGTTTGCTAACGCACGGTAGTCGGGCCTTTCGACCTGTCATATCCATAAATAAATACATTTTTGTAGGATGCCCGCTGTAGGTTATACACATTAGATTTAACCGGTGTGACCCTCTTCAGGTGACTAACTAGATATATTGCGAATAGGACAATTGTGAAGTGATGTACGAGGGAATTAAGAGGAGTCAATCCCTTACATTTGCATTAGCGACTGAGGAAAAGCTCGGAAAAAACCTTCATTCAGGATTGCCGGTCTCGACAGGATTCGAACCCGGGGTCATATCATAGGACAGACATCACCTAGGCACTACGTAACGATTGAATTATTATAACAGAATATTTAATTTCATTACTCTGGGGGCAAGCAAGTCTGCCAAATAATGCTTGTGGCTTGTTGGTCCAAAGGATAGCGTTCCTGCTTCTATAGCAGAACGTCGCTGGTTCGATTCCCGGCTTGAATCAACCCATAATCCATGGGAAGGGTATCGCATTACATCCACTGAGAGTGTGGCTTTGAAACCGTCCTAGCAACGAAGCACACAAGAAGTTGTAAATGGTTGTTCCGAAGTAGTTATGCCTATGCTGACTCATCCGCGGATGACTCATGGTAATCTGTGAACCACGATTTCAAATGTCCGATTATTTCGCCAATCGATGGCGTCGTCGGTTCGGATCTCTTTAATTGAAGTCCGTCACTGAAAAAACATCTTTTACATGGGTGGGAAGACTCTCGTTTTGTGCAATTATGTTTTTTTAATCCTTTATTGTAACAATTGTTTTGATTACCAGAACGATAATTATATCATGCATAGAGGCTTGGGCACAATTTAAACACCACGCTGAGCGTCTCCAATTGCAGTTCTAACGTACTTTACGAACTAGGGGAAGAAACATCCTCATGCATAATTCATTCTGTTGTTTTCTCTGATATAATTACATTCTTATTTCTCGTACATAGACCATTTTTTCCTGCGAGTGGGACGTGGGAGTTTTTTTTTTTTTATATAAAATTACATGATCGCTTATGCACCATGATGTTTCCAAGAATTGTTCAGATCATTAATTTTTTATTTGAATATTTTTGTTTTAATATTGTTCCGGGTAGTATACAAATAATTGGTATTTGCTTGGTAAGTTATAATGTATTGAGTTATTATGATTACTAAAAATATGCATTATATTGAATAATAATTTTAATTCCCCACACCTTTGGATTGTTATTCTGCCAATGCAACTGCAATCGTCTCGATTAACCTTGAAACCTTATACTTCATTAGTGATTTCCATTTTACTTTAATTTGGCAAAGACTGTTTGTCAAAGCAATCGAAATCCAAGACAAAATCGTCTAAGTAGAAAACCTATCATCGTAGTTTTACAATGCAGATCAAATCTCTTCATTACGTGTGATGTGTGAATGCCACTTGCAAAGTGTGGCCGAAGAATTCAAGAAACAAAACAGATGAAACGTGAACATGATCACATTTACATTTTAGTTTTCTACCGTTAAAAACAAAATATATTGACGCTAGTGAGGAGACTGTGATACTAGTGACCAGTGGACGCGTCGCGACGCTAATTATTGTGCCCTGCGTTTATTTGCTTTACTACTACATCACATTACTAACGTATTTCGTCGCGAGTGTACGTGAATGTACATAGTTGAACTCAATGTACCTCATTCTACATGTGCATATGTGAAATAAGAATTCTCCAAGTCTACTTAAATAATGTGTAATAATCCTAACTCACGGTGTAGCACATGCCTGTGTGTGACGCATTATAATATAAACTACGATATTTTTGGGATTTTTTTCGTGTATTTGTTTGCGATTTTTGCAATGTATTTTATATGTATCGGAGTCTCAAATGACCACAAACCTTTTTTTATTGGTTTTTATCTTGTGTTTCCGGTATAATTTATTTACTATTAATATTTCTGTCGAATGTGTCAATCCTTATGTGAAAATACGTTCTAAATATCTTTGTTATGTGTAAAAAATAACTTTCTTTACGAGGAATATCGTTCTGAGATAGGGCTATATTTGCATGGAAGTGAGCGCGTAGCGTAGAATATAATAAAACGAATAAATAAATTCATATTTTGTCTTCCCATTCAGTCATATAACTGATTTTCAGTGGGGACAGTAAACCAAAGCGACCAATCCAACCCTGTAGGCCCCGACGCAATCGACGAGTGAGCGATAACCAACCAAAGATCGATATTTTTTAATAAGAAATATAGCAATCAGTGGTATGGACAAGGCCGATTCAGAACAACTTTAAAATTTATTATGTGCCTCGCTGCCAGGACGGCTCCAAAGTCACCGTTTACAAATTCCTAGGACAATAACTGATGCTAAATCAGCAGTTAAAACCTTCTGACTTAACGGGAATCGAACCATGGATCTTCTGCATTGGAAAGCAGAGACGCTAACCACAATACCAACGAGCCACACAATACACATTTGAGTGTAAGTGCCTTGCTCTAAAAGAAATTAAATTCACTTCATATCTGAAAACGATACACATTAATTAAATATAGGCTATAAATACACGATCCAAAAAAAGATGTTTGGACCGCAAGATATATTGAATAAAAACACTTAGGCCTACCGAAAAAGTGTGCACATTTTCAAGAGGCTCTCTTCATCAGACGCGAGGAAGTTTGTTGAAATGTATTTTAATGTATGGCTGTGGTTATTGTTCGTGCGGTGTTTCTATATCAATAAAATCCAACTCGTAGATGTTTTACAAGTAGGCTACTTTACCTATCCATATTAATAACGAACGAGTGTAATAAAAACAACATCTCATACTTTCAAGAAACGTTACACGTTCGCGAAACCACAGTTCCCTGTTTTTGAAAATTGTTAAATCGTAAATTGGGTAATCGTCATAAACAGTCAAGAGTAATAATGGACATGGACAGTATTACAAAAACGTCTCTGGAGGTTGTTGACGCCACTGACTTTTATCCCAAACAGTGATTGTGTAATAACTCGTTTAATTGAATTGAAGTGAAGTGAAACAATTCAAACTAGCTTTACCCGACTAGGGTACGAACCGAGAACCTCCGCCTCTGTATGTGATAGAACACTACACATCAAAAATCTTGCTGTCTTGGTTTATGACGATATAGGGCGAAGGTCAGCATGAAACTAAGAGACATGAGTTTGAATCGCAAACGCGATTAGTTTAGATACCGAAAAAATAATATGCACTATGTATAATTAACAAAGAGTATAAGCTTGATTACTCGCTTGCTATGCTCAGTATTGTATTGAGACGATTAGTGTTTAGGACTAGAGTTTATATTTTGAAAATAGTACTTATATTGTTTTGTTCAATCCAAATGAAATTGGGTATTTCATTATCACGGGAGAAACACCAATTTTGGTAGCATATGCCTACTGTGTAAAATATAAAATTATGAATTGTTTTGCAATGTTATTCATTACCATACACCAGAAAAAACTTTCGGATAAGGATTACAACTGGATATTTATATTCGCATTTATCGATGCCAGCGTTGAGTGACTAATATCCCATTCCCATGCCAGCAATGGAAGTTGACCTTGACAGTGTTATAGTCGCGGGTGAGCCGGGCGCGCAATAAATCAGGCGCTGGCTACTTTGTCGGTGCATTACCCCTCTTTGCATTGCGATACGCCATGTTTTGTTGCGGTGGGGATGACTAAATTTGTTAAGTTGTTCACGCCTATCTCCCTCCCTTCCCGCTCCCCGCAAGAGCGCAAATTTCCAGAATTGGGAGGGAAAAGTTGGAAGTAATCCTGTTAAAAATAAAAATTCGCGATTTTTCGTTATTTACAAAAAACCATTTGATAATGCACAACTTAAAAAAAGTTTTAAATTATCAGTATCACACATTCCAGGACAATTAATGATTAATTTAAAAGAAAAACAAGCACATGAGAGTGAGAATCAGTTTTAATTTTAAGCTCAATTTCAGCCTTCAGTTTTCAAAGTTTCTCACAGTTTTTACCAGAATTAATTTCGACTACCCGGCACCTCCACCAAAATTACGAAATTATGTATTTTTGTGTGCTGTCGATGTTTTGATATGAAGTATTTTGAGTTTACTCGCGTAAAAACGATTATTACGATCTCACAATCGCGTTGTATGACCCGGCACCTCTACCATATGAACCAGCCAGAATTAATTTAATTTCGACTACCTACCCGGCACCTCCACCAAAACTTTGAAAAAACCTTGTTTGAAATTTCGTGACCTAATTCGCGTTTAAAGACATAATTGATAATTTCGCTACTAGTTCGCGGTATCAAATAAATATCGCGATAATTCGCGAATTGGAAATTGGTACCATTTAATCACATTCAGGTGATTTATGTGCAAACTGAATTTGAAGGGATTATTGCAACTTTAAAATAATCGCGAATTTCGTCCTCATCATTTCATTTCATTCAACCATAGGTGAGGATCATTTCACAGACCATACCACATAGACCAGCCGACTAGAGCAGACGCATGAGTACGGTCAGCATTGCAATAAAATAATACATGATGAAGAGTATAAGAGTATTAAAAGTAGGCCTAGAACATTGTAGAAAACATTTGCAATGAATTTTGTTAGTTGACCCAATAAATGGCATTGTATTTCCTTGCCATGTTTGGGAAGTTATATCGAGTCACAAACCTATAATTTCCTTGCGACATTTTCAGTCTAAACGTCGTCTGAAGTAAGACTTATAGTGTCTGGTCTGATATTATTAACAGTATATCTCACCCTTACTTCGCTCGTACGTGATGTAGGTCGCTTGGAAGTATTATGAGGTAGTGAACAATATCTCAACATGCTTTATATGGATGCTCCAATTCATGTAATTTATTTCAAAATGTATTATGCAATCCACAACAGAACATAACATATAATGTAAGTAGGTGAATACACATGCTGCATCTATGCATAACTATATTGTGAAGCAAAATGAAAAACACGTTGTTTGTTGATGACCCTGGATGACCCCTTGTTAAACCGTGCTAGATAAGTTTGATCGTTAATGTACGGCACTGGATTGGGAACCATTAACAGAAATGGAATATATAACAACAACAAATTAAACAACAACAGTTACTACTAATTCATACAAACAATAATGATGATAATAACATGAATATCAATAATACATTTTTTTGTTATTACTGAAAGAGAAAAAAAAGTTTGCTCCGACTGGGAATCGAACCCAGAACCTCCTGCTTCACATACCGATGCTCTACCATCTGAGCTATCGATGTCCAAAACAAACCTTTACTAAATTGCTATATTATGCTGTGAACGTTGAGAGCTACGTTTTATGTCATGAAAAGACACACCAAAGAAAACACCACACAAATCTTGCTTCCATTTGAAAAAAAAACACAACAATACTAAAAAATATCAGTCACTGATACCTAAAGGTGTAGCCTGCAGTACGGAGGGTTATTTCTCAATTTCAATAAGCTGGAAAAATTCCCGTAGGTGTAATTGATTTCCTTAACAGAGAGTTATATTAGTGAGTAGTTCCAAACATCTATAAACCATCTCAAAGAGCTGCATTCCTAACATTCTCCCACCTTCTGTGCCATTGAAGAATCCCAGCGTTTCTTGTAAACTTTCTGTAATACCAGTCCTGTAATGTCCAGGGTACAAAGTGCAAAACAATTAAGATCAATGCCGGCGAACGAACCGAGTGCAGATTGTTTTGCCAATACGAATGTACGACTAACGACTCTCTTTTACACGTGCACTCTATTATAAAACGCGGACAAACGAACAAACATTTTGTGAAACCGTGGCTCTTACGATTCAAGCATAAATTCAACCGTATATACCAATAAATGAGGCTCTAGACCACCCTGACGCCTTTCTTTACCTCAGAAATAAGGATTTATTATAACGTACGTTCTGTTTATAAAAGTACAAATATCAGTTCACAGAATCAATGCACTTTGCATTTTTAAATAACCGTAATTGAAAGTTCGTAAATTTGATATTTTTGGTTATAAATGATACATCGGAGACCTGTACTTTTTCACTTTTTTTTTTACAAGTAAGATTTTCTAGAATTGTTAGGAGTGACAAAAATTTAATCGTGTTAATTTTAATGTATCCTACCTTTATGGCATACTTTCTCATTGGAAGGGCAAGAACCCCTATCAGTTTGACGGAAAGAAAAAAATAGATGCTACGATATTATAATAAAATTTAGTTGGAAACGTTTTGAAATCACTGATGGTGCAAAAACGTATAACTCTAGTTATTTTTATCAATTTGTGAGTTGTTTGCAAAATAAAACCGGTAGACACAATGGTGTAGGAAGAGAAAGCGAATGCCAGAGGGGCCAATCAAGTGATTAATAGTTTGGTTCTCTCTTCTTTTCTTCCGTTATATTAATTGTCCAGTATATCAATCAGTTGCCAAGTCGGCCAAGTAGTTGCAAAAAGCACCATTAATAATAGGGCCGCATAAAATGCACGTCATGGGTCGAAGTAAGGAAAACTGACATTCGTGGCTTTGTAATCACAATGCGTGTTTTTGTTAGTATCCGTGGATCTAGTGCAGAAACAAAGTACAAAAAACATTGTCGCCAACTTACAGAATATATAGTTTTTGTGCCACATGGGGAATATGTGACATTATGTAGAGGGGTATTTTCAGCTTCGCGATTGGAGGTTCTTATTCGTGTTATTAACAAAACGTGGCTGATAAATAATAAAACAAACAATTGCTGGATTGTAGATATAAATTATAGTAAACGAAACGTTTGTCTACGTTTGTATACGAAAGTTAGTTCATGGCATCATACCAGGAAAACGTTAATTTTCTACAGTATGAACAGCCGTAAATTGTGTGTTCAATGTATGTAACAAGTACGGGTACGGGATTCCAGAAAGAGGGAACGAAGCCACTAAATCAACAGATCGCATAACAAAAATACAAAAATTAAATAGTTCGTCGGGGGTAGCGGCGCCGGGTGGGCTTAGTACAAAATAGGTCCCGTTGCCAGGTTCGCGCGCACAGTAATGATGTATAGATGCCAGCGGCCGGGTCATGAATTTTCAAACTTTCTGGGGGAAAGTCAATCGCCCCCTTTACCCCCAGGGTCACCAAAAACATTCTGTATAATCTTTGTTGAAGGGAAAACCACATGTCAATCGGACGTCGTGTTCTGTTTTTGTCGTGAGACGTGATTCAAGTACAAACGGACAGAAAAGTGATGCTTGTGTATAGGAGTGACTCCCTAAAATCACGTAGAAGTAAAAAACTTTTACAAGTTATGGAATAAGTTTCAATACATCCTAAAAGCAGAGAAGATGACATTCTTTGTTCTACATTACTTATTTTATAGGCACCATTAAAAATAAAATAACGGTTTTTTGTTTATGTAGTTCAGAAGCAGTGTTTGTAGACAATTTATAACAAAAGGTGACCTTTAAATAAAATATACAATTCCTGCTTCATTGCAAGTCGACTTTCAAATATATATATATGATAGAAGTATAAATTTTGCATGCCCCTTAGCCATAGCCATCAGTGAACCTTGTTCAAGTTAAGGTCTATCTTTTGACGTTTCCCATTTTAAAATAAGGATATTTCAGAACGTTTTTCGCTTTTCCGATCCAACTTATCCCATGTTAACTTTCTTCCTTTCTCTTTGTCTTACATCAAAGGGTCTTTCTACTCTCATAATAAACTGACTCGACAACCTTCGAGTGGAAATGGAATCCCATGAATAACATAGTGTGTGTTTTATATTCATTCGGAGGTTTATTTGACCTTAAACTTGGCTATTCTTCACGTGACGGTGGATTTTTAGCTTAAACCACAGCAAATTTAACGTTAAGGTCACTAGATAACATAATTTCGTTACTGTGTGACAATTTCAATAGTATATATAATGGTATTCTGCAATAGATTTTCGGCTTTAAAAAAATAATTATATCACGCGAATCAGAATGGAAGACTGTGAACTACACCGATCATGCCAGATTGTTCAATATGAAACACATGTCGTCTATAACTCACCAGCTACGAAGAATGGTGAAGCCAAAATCCCTTATTATTCCTAGTTTATTGCTGGAAGTACTGGAAGAATTTATCATGACAAAAGGAGCATACTATGTCAACGAAAATGAAAGTAGGAAAGTAGATCGAGGACATCAGGAACGAAAGATTGGAATGAGTTTAGAGAGAGGTGTAAAAAGGTGGAGTATGTGAACGTGTTAAGAAATGAATTACAATAATTAACCAATAATTATCAATGAAGTGCATATGATGTGTTATGATGTTGTAAGAACGACTCCGAAGTCACCCTATGTTTTCAGAAGTTTTCCAAACAGGAATTTTAGTACCAGAGCTTCTACATTGAAAGCAGTAATTCTCTCACAGAATACTCTCACACATTCGATATCAAAGAGGTGGTAATTTAAAAACATATATTTTTATGTAGGAGTAGGAACATTTCTTTTTAGGCCATTTTTTTAAATTTCATTTGCGTCCTACGTATATTCGAGTGCGGCAATCGGGTCGAAAGAAAAATATAACAGAAACATCTTCAAGGCAGCAACAAGTATGTAATAACAAATCGCCCGAAGTTGATAGTATGTTTCCGTTGTATAGTTGTTTCTATACAATTTAATGTGTGCCCTAATCATTATCTTCTGATACGATTTTATAAAACCAATTACTCAGTCTGTTAAAGAGTGTTATACTTGTACAGTGTCAGTGCTGTAACGACAGTTAACGAATGTGCGAGGGAACCGTTTGCGAGCGAGCTACAGCCATTCAGCTCAGCTCAGTAGCCGGAGTGATAAGGGTAATCACTTCTGTACTATCCGCTCAGTGGCCAACTATCAGGTGCGAAAATCGGTTCGCCAGTCCCATCCATTGGGTCTCTAGACCTCACAGTTTCAACACAGTCAACTCAACACGGTGCTCTCTTCAATTGGTACTGCCTTCTACTCCGTCCGGCCTTCCAGTTCTTCACTCGAGCAATCGTAATCGAGGATAAACGTAACCAAGCTGAAGAGGGAAAGTTAAGATAAGATAAGTTGTATTGGCCGGAGCGGAGCAAGTGCGCAGTGTCTCATATGTCAGTGCACTAAACTGAACTGAACGGCTGTATAGTGCGTTTGGAACTACGACGCCTTCGTAATACAAGATGGCGGCCGGTTCTTAACGCCCACTTCTATCCAACTGACGGACTATCTAACAAGGGTGATAACTAGAGTATCAGGTTAAGCAGCTCTCGTAGGATAACGAGAAAATGTCTTCGTCACTTGAGAACTAAGTAACACCCACCATGTAATCAAGTCTCGTAGAGCTCAGGTGACAACATCCAAGGTGCGCAAGGGTTTCTTATTGCACAGCGCGCAGACCTTTAAATCGACCCTTAGGAACCGAAACCTAAATGTCTTAACACGAGCTTCGCAAAACCACTTAACTATAGTAGAGTTTATTGGAGGCGGATATAGATTCTCAGGCCGGCTCAACATTTTAATGACGTCACGCTATCCAATGTTAATTAAGATCTCTCTCTCTCTCTCTCTCTCTCTCTCTCGCTCACTCGGTGGACTCTGCTCAATAACTAGATCGGGATTTGATATCAAGATCCCAATCAAATTTGATTGGATTGATTTACTAATGGGCTCTTGCTCGTAAAAATGTAACGATGCTAGCATCCATAGAGACCAAATGGCTTGCGGTAAAAAAGGCATTTAGTACATTTACACCCGTGTTTGAGGATCAATACGCAGCGCTAAACACGGTACAAATTATCCGTATGGGAATGGACAAACCCGTTTCACCGAGCAACAAAAAAGCACACATGCAACTCGCATAATATGTTTAAACATTCCCAGTTACTTTCAAGCAAAGCGCATAATTTAAAATTTTGTTTCAAACCAAAAATATTTTACTAAATACTTTATGTAAAAACACTTTGATATTTCATCATAAAATGTAGTCTTACTGAAATTTCTTGGAAGCATACTTTAGTGTAGCCTCAAGACAGCATATTAAGGAATTTAATATTCTGGAGAAATTGCTCATGTTTTGCAGTACAGCCATGTCTCTTCCAGATTTAATTATAAGCTCATGTATTAGCATGGTAAAACATAACATTAAATTTCACTGATCTGTAATTCAATTTCCTCTGCGGATTCTTGAACCGCTTTAACCTCAGTCGCTAACCGTATCTTTGGCGTGCGGTGCGGTGGTTTGTAGGATGACCTATTTTACTCCATTTCATTTCCTTACTCATCGACTGGACAATTTAATACTCTGATCGCAGCCTTGATGCTCTGTTCTAAATCTCTTCATGACTTACAATCTCATAGGCTAAACATTCTTCATCTCCTCACAGACTTAAAATCCAATCTTCATTCTTAATCTCCTTCTAATTCTAGCCTTATAATCCTTTATTCATAATTCATATATTCATAGCTATAAAAAATCATCTTCATTCTTTACATCTTCATAGCCTTATAATCTCCTCTTCACTCTTCATCTCCTCATAGCCTTATGATCTCATCTTCACTCTTCATCTCCTCATAGCCTTATGATCTCACGGTGGAAGAGACTGCCCGTGTCGCGTCATCTCCGAGGTCAATTTAGTTCTCGTTGTGGGGATAATGGGTAATCAGCCGTGAGCTCCGTACTCTTTATGGTCCATCAATGTTTACAGTCCTGAACTCGTTTACTCGGGGAAAACAAGAACCGTGTAACGAAGGCTTCTTTGAGCTCACTCGTTTGTCACGGAACCACGGAATTAGTTGGAACAGTTGGGCCTGATGAGCTTTTAATAATTTCAGTGAGAGAGCTGGGGAAAGGGAGGTGGTGGTCGTCGCTCACCGCTTTCCCGATAAGACGGTCCAGGGCGCGCACACACGTGTGCATGCACGCATATGAACACTATCACACCCACACACACTCGCATTCACCAGCTCGTGCACACACTCTGTTATGCACACGCTTGCGCGTACACTCATTCACACGTACGCACACCTACACAAACCCCCTATAATGCGCAACTATACACACATGAATGTTTATAATTCCCCCCCACCCCACCCCGGACACAAGCGCGTCGTATAAACCATATAAACCACACCACACTTAATCCACAAACGCAATTACACGTACACAGAAATACGCGTATCTATAGGCCTACAATCGTATACACATGGCTACCTGCTACCCACTCACCAAAATACACACACACACATTTAAAACCAAAATCGTTACCGTAGAGATCAAGGGAATGGACGCGTAGCAAAGCCGATTTGCGGAGCGCGCCTACACACTCTGGTTCCGGTTTGCAGAGTGAGTAGATCGGGGTTGCGACCAACAGAACCCAACTTAGTTTTATTAAAGGAATATATTTGCCAAAAGTTGCGAGAGGCCACACCAAGCTGGAAGATTGTAGTGTCCCTGGGGTAGAGATAAATTCAACGGAGCATGGCTGCGGAATAGAGAGCAGTAAAGTAAACATTTTTATATCGAAAGGCAAAAATTGAACTTTTCGAGATGTTTGAATAAAATCCTAGCAGTGCCAAGATGTCATATTATCAAATGGAAATCATTCCAGAAGTCGACTTCCAATTTATTTTACAAGTCTGGAGCGGAGTACGGCTACATTTCATTTTGTAACTCAGTTTACGAACCGAGTTGTTATGCGAAGACAAAACAAAACAAGGTCACCTCGATGCGAACTAGAACATCATGGCGGCGCCAAGAGTTCCGTTCTAAGGGTTTCTCACTCGATCTAGAACGCGGCGACTAGAAAGAGAACTGACTCGGGTGCACGTTGCATTCATTCATGCAACTCGGAACTAAACGGTGTAATATGTTCCACTCCAGACAAGAAGTTGGATGGATATTTTAAAGTTTTAACTAGTATTGTTATATGTAAACAACGTACGTTTAGCCGCAGAATGGAATCTGTTCAGCGATATATGTAAGCGACGGATAGTTCTCTTGTTGGTGCGTGTGTCTTGTTGGTGGTGGCTTATGACTACACCCACAGATAGGTTTGTTGAATTGGAATAGATAGTATTATATTCAAAAGCTTAATAGCATAATTTAAGGAATACATTAGTAATGGTTGGAGCGAGAAATCTTCTAATGTATTCATCATTGCTAAGCTAAGACGGTATGTACGCTCAATCATTCATTATGTGAGTGGAGCTAGCCGATCATGGGGCTAGCCTCACAAAAATGGTGAATTGATAATACCCGGCACCTCCACCAAGTATCATTTGATGTAAAATGTGAACGAATAAACATGGTATATGTTACAGCAAGCGGCACACGTGCTTGTATTTTTTGGTCAGATAATGTGTACTTTACATTCGAGTATTAAAACTATAATGTTTCCCTTCCAAAACGAAGATTAATTATGTTGGAAAGTCGATTTTCGGTCTGGTTTTAAGTTTGGCCCTATATTCTTGTTTCGCTGCCGTTAGCCATGACTTGAAGGCTAATTCATCACTTCATTATATCACTCGGGTAGATATTCATCACTTTGCCAATAACATGGCGGGACAGAGTGGTTGAGTGACCAAGCGATTTACATTCGTTCTAGCCCAATCAACCACGAGGTCAACCGCACTTTACTTCACATGGGACAGGTACACGTTAATAATTCAAACGTGCAACACAGCAAAATAACGATAGGTGCACGGGAAATCAGCCATACGTTTACCGTATTTAATCCTGCTTTATAAACTTGAGTTTAAGTAAGCGTACTGTTTAAAGACGTCACAACTAGAAATTCATTAGTCTAAATTGTATAAGAGATAGCTTACAAAAGGAATAATAAGATTAATTCTTGACACAAAACTACTCCATTTTCTTTTGAGGTGACGCTCCTACTCCCACCCAAACTCCTTTTACTGGATGTATTGCTTATTTTAATTTTTTACTAGTATATTTGAAAATATTCTATATGAAACAAGCTATATGTATGTAAGAATAAGAAAACACATAGGATAAAAATAAAATGATATATGAGAGGGGTATGCAATGGGCAACGTTGATTGCCAAATCGGATCAGGCCCGTGCCCCTATTTTTCAGATAACAAACTAATCGTACAAATATCAGCTTACATGTTCAATCAGGGATCACGGATCACGTGATCCTATCAGTGGGTGGGAGACAGAACAAGCTGGTGCACGTTTAGTTTAGTCTTTAGTGAAATACCTTGTTGGCTACTCAATCTTGACTGAACAAGAACAGAGCGTAGACATCGGGGCTATGAACCATACATTATTGTCGTATATACGTTCAGAGTACGTTTTATAAACAATCAAAGAATTAATTTGCAATTTATTGAAGTAGTTCATCTTGTCATAACACATTAATTACAATGCAAAAAGTAGCTACGTAAATATTTACCAATACTTAAGTCGATTTCAAATAACACATCGGTAACTTTGCTTCACTCTTTATTGATTGATTGCTATAATGAATAATATAATAAATGAACAGTGAAAGGTATGACGATTTTAATTTAAATAGTGATGTTAAGAAGCTTCCTAAGGTACAACAATAACCAAGTTTTTAGTAGTAATTTCAATTCGTTAAAACAGTGCAATATAAACTAAAAGAATACTATGGATTTTTTTTTTCATTTTTAGTAAAAATGCAACCGTCTCCACGGCCTTAATTAAATGACTAACTTTGGGGTTTTATGTTCAACATGCACAATCGCCTCATTCTTACCAATCTAATAGTCAATGAACAATACACACTAGAACCGGACGGCGTCTCTTGTCGAGAAAGAATGGGTTAATAATATTTATTGCTGGGGTTGAAACACTCTATGTCACCACTCGGAATGAATTGAAGCCAACGAAACTGGAACACGACTTCTTTGTAGGTCACATCATGACAATCGCGCTGAGGTTTGCCGAGACCCCGACGACAAACAGCACACGAATTGCAATGAGACAAACCACGACAATTGACTATCTCACTCGGATATAATGATTTCCAAACAAACCTCGCTTATATACCCGAGGATTGTTAACTTTATATCAGTTGCATTCTCGCATGATGAATCTAGCCGATATAAATATCAGTATTTGTTGTTATGCTACAAAGAGTATGTGGTTTGTGACTCCCTTTTATTCAAAGTGCAACTTCCTATGTCTGTTCGCTAACTATACAGTGTATTCCAAGTGGAGCTTGCAACGCAGTTATGCCTATCCATCAACAGTAATCAATACTCTGTATCTAGGGTATTTTTAAAATTCTATTTGATTTAAGGGCGCGTCAACAGTTAGGTCATTATGTGTCACTCTAGCCTAGGGGATGTGGGAAGAACAAACCCGTGCTCCTTATAGGCAGAGAGGAAGGGGAGGGTTTCATGTAGTCGTATTTGTCATCGTTCGTGTCATCGATCATGCTGACGACGAGAAATGCCAGAGCTCGCTTCCACTTTCAAGGAGAAAAACTCTTCTACTTACTAAATTGATGTTTGCGAGATGGTCTTCGTCTCTTTTCTCGTCATTTACGATCAGCAGAGGAATTCTAACCCGGGATCCAGACGGGGTCAGTTGGGTCCGTATACCTAGCGGCAAACTATGCATGAAATGCATCTAGGAGGATGTAATATCCCTCGCTTTACCGCGTACTCGATCTCTTGTGACTGACAGACAAGACGAGTCTACCATAAGCCATTGTCTCACACAGACATTACTCCCATCATTTCAAACACGAAACTAAATACAAACATATTCAGATCACTATTTAACTGTTTGTCGTAGCAAAACGAAAAATCAAGACATGGCACCTACTATTGATTGTCATTATCTAGTATAGGATGCGCGGCGGCGAGTAAAATTTTGAACCATTTATTTTTACACACCCAAACTTCTAATAGATGCAACACCTAAACTTTTTTTCCCCCTGACTGGGGATGTAAAGTTTATTTCTATATAAACTTGAATTCTGAAACGCTGCCATTTTTCCATTTTATATCAGGTGTAATAATTTGTTTTAGACATGTGATAAAATAGTAAAACCAGAACAACATCCAAATTGTTCTAGACATACAATAATGTTTAAAACCGTCTCTATACTAATATAATAGAATGTTCATGCTGATTTATGAAATTAAGAACTGATGATGCAAAATAATGATACAAATTAAAAACAACAAAACTCACAACAAAAATATAACAATAACAACAAAACGAAAACGTATCTGATGAATGATTTTGTAAGGTGATAAATTTATCGTAATAGGTATTGCATGATTGTATATGTATCATGGCAAAAACACCCACAAATTAATTTTGTCTGCATAAAACAGAACTATTTGTAAGTAGATTAAATAAATACTGGTCAGTAAAGCGTGTGTGTGTAAATACAATCAACTAGAGCATGAAATCACTCAAAACATTCGATATACAACAGCCATCTGCATAATAGAATATAGAATATAACACATATTCGTTCACGATGCGATTACTTCTACCGGGGATATTGACGCCGATATAATGAGTGAGCTATTCCCATCAACAAATTCACACTAATACACATAATACATACCTACACAATCATGTAGCTCATGTGTAATGCGCGAGACTATTTGGGGTTTTGGCAATTCACTAAGCGCCCCCGACAATTCCGACGAAAAACTGCCCTTGAACACTCCTTTCACAGCTATTCTAACACTATACTTCGATACACATCTGAAGAGAGGCATCAATTTTTCCCGGGCGGTCTCCACGAATAACTATCAGTTTGTTTTACACAATATACCCATACACCCTGGCGGGAGAGATGGAATGAGTAAATTCTGCGATGCGAATCTATCTTCATCAGCCTAGGACTATACTTCATCAGATAGCCAACAGTTAGTTAAATAAAACTGTGATAAGAACATGAAAGTTTGGTGGAAAGTTACTTTTAGTTCTTCAACAAACGAGCATACGAGGATGACTTTGCGGCTTCGCTTCTCGTTTCGAGATTTCAAGTTAAAACTTCTAGTGCTAATCGTTGATTGTTCGTCTCGCCTCCGCCCCTGTTTCCCTCAACGGATTCCGAATATTTGCTGGCACTTGTCTTGACTTGGACCCGATAAGAATACAACATAGGTGGGGAGAGGGGGTCTAGCTTGGAAACTGTGTGTTTGATAGAGCTTATTGAACGCACCATTCTTATCAGCATTCAGGAGGACAGCGTTGTCAGAAAACAAATTAGCTGAGGGACCTATACTTGCTTACGACAATACCATAGCGGTTTGCCATCTCAATTATTTAAAGCTTTGCTTATTGCAGTATCATTTTTAAACAATATACTAAATACTATTACTAAAATGATAGCAACTCAGATAATAGACCAGTCCGTATAAACATCTATGAACTGACAAAAGATCTTATTGATTATCGCATAGTGCACAGTGTATACATACGGCTTTATACATTATACAGTGCGGAATAAAGTTAAAGAGGAAAATGAAAATGTATTTATGTATAAACATTTCCGTTCTGTGTGACTTTAATCGTTACGCCTAGTGCTTCGTTTGAATCAAGATTGGTGATTGTTGATAATATTTTAAACCAAATGATCCACGAAAGCAAACGGCCTTATCCAGTTAGAAAACGCAACAAAGTATTATTTTTTCAAAGAATATCCGCCTACTCAACGCTCATTCAAATGTATATCATAAGTCATTCCGAAGAAATCTTTTCAATGGATGATGACCCCAATTACAAATAATACACCGATCGCTGGTTAGCCAATGCCTCAATGATCTATGAGGTCATCACCTGGAAGGTACTTTGTACCACTATTGTATGCATCTTATTATTTTTACCTACACACACAGTTATTTCTTGAAAAATTATTCCCATGTAACATTTCCAACGCTCAGAATAATTAGCACTAATCACATGAACACCAGCAAGACTTATTGGTAGCACATCAAGAAACATGCAAATACCAAATTTGACATTCTTATTTCAAGAGAAAAAACATTTTTGAGGGGTTCTACTTGTTTTTTGTATAAATAATTAAAGTTTCGTTATTCCTATCGTACAATTACACATTCTCCTAGGTGTGCCTTAAACACGGTTTCACGTAGCGAGTTATAAATTGTAACGCCTACAGACATTTCCAAAGTTTTGATGTATACGTTATACACAATTCGCATCCCCCTGCAGCACTTCTATTACATCACCTAGATGTGCCAATGTTACACATCCCTCCCTTCTTCCCTTCCCCGCCAAGCCTACGTACTTTGGCCCCGGAACTGTGGTTGGTAATTTATATCAAGTAAAATACCATGCTGCTGTATGGAAATGATGAGCTTTTGAGAAAACTCTGTCTGGCATCGTTCACCAGCATATTGATGTAAAGTTGGATATTGCGAAAGTTTAATCAAATATACAGACGGTAAGTTACATTTAGTATGCGAAATAATAAACTCGCGCAGATGTTTACCTTGAAGATAATAACTGGAAACGCTAAAATGCCAACTATGGTGACAACGTTACTGTCGTTGAAGATAATGTCGTGAATGTGGAGTTTCTCAATAATGAGACGACACACACATTTATAATCCATATTCGCTACTAATTAGTTGATATTTACATATTTTGGAAGCGATGAGTTCTGATAGTTTTCTTCGTCTTCGTTCGAAACAAAAGTATAGATAATTTTTCTATGGTGAACGTAGACCTATGTTAAAATCTATTTTTGGCCTGTAAAGAGGCTGTAGGCATACCACAAGATAGCGCTCTCAAGGAAAAATCAATCCAGAAATTTTAAAAAAAATCATTTCAGCAGGGTATTGAATCCCGGTCTTCCGATTGCCGGTCGGGTGCTTTACCCCTAAGCTACCGAGAGGGTTAACATGATAACATCTATTGTAGATCTGAATAGACTGGAACAGTACTGCAACGATTCTGCTGCTTTGAACTATCAAAACACGATTTATAATGTCATTACGTAACGCAGGTATGGGCGAGGGTTTGTTTCTCAATCCAGAAATTAAAAACTCCATCTCAGCGGGTGTGCGAACATAAGAAATTCGAATAATATTCGCGAAGAGTGTTGTCAACCACTAATATTCGTTATTTCGAATCCGACCCGGCACCTCCACCAAAGTAGTGAATGATGGTCCGGAGTGCAGTCCCGAGTATGTATGGCTATTGTTTCTTCACCTGTATCAATCTAGTTATATGTCTATGAAATTGTACAGCATTTCGTACATTTTTTCGAGATCAGGGGTGAACAAATCCAGTTAAGGAACAACATTACCCTTATCTATTGAAAGTCGATAAAAACATAGTTTAAAATTTGACATGCGATTGTGGCTCGCATTTCTGTTATACACATTTCAGAATAAAATATGATTTTTTTAAATTTTATTTTGAGGTAAACTTCAATCAATGACATCTTTATATAAACATATTTGGTGCTCACCTCGCCAACATTATTTACAGATTGGATTGCTGAATTTACTATAGACCTTGTTCATCATATATTTAGAATTAATACAACTACAATTATTTTAGGTTAACCTTCAAGTTTATAAGTTTAATTTAAATTTAAAACATCCTTAATTGGGATAGAAACCTTCAACTATAAAGTATAAATTAAGTACGACCAAAGCTAGGTTAATTCCTTCAATTGATTATATTTACAAATGTGCATTGTTGATAAATGAATTTTAAAACAGAACAAAGAAAAATGTTTCACGTATATTATGAAAAATTTCAGAGCGTTTTTGTTCTTGTTGGCGAAATGGTGTAAATTAAAACGCATTTCAAATAGTCGCAATTCTTGTTTTGTAATAAACTATCTTTTTGACATTACACAATATGAACGATTTAACAAACAGCATTCCATAGAATTATTCCGAAATGTTTACGAAAAACTCATACTAATTCGTTTAGTCGAAATTATCAACGTTTAAACTGCGGTTTTAGTTCAACTGATGAATAGTTAGGCCCTACTCATAGAAATACTGTCACGAACTTTTTTGAGCAATCAGAAGTGAAAGAATTAAGCAGCCTATCTAATTTATTAGACAATAATAACTTGGCACATGTGATTTGGATTGTTATGAAGTAAAAGTTGCTTTAAACAGCAATGGCGAGCGTTAAAATAGAATTTAAAAAATGGCAACTTTGAGAGAGAAGAAGTTTTCAGCTCAAAACATTCAATGTTCAATTAAATAACATAAAATTATACATATATTTAATATATGGGTGACAAGGATCGCCAAAGTGTGCCCCGATAAAAAAAACACCATCGTATGAAACTGTTGTCACCCTTAGCCGCTCGCGAAGAATAATGTATGAAACAAGTTCTGGTGTTCAATAAAAAAAAAAGTATAAATATATGTTCATAAACTCTTAATGTGAATCTTTCCGTGAACGTATGTCTCAAATAAGCCAAGAAATAAGCAAAGTATATGAAAAATTGAGCATGGGCCTACACATACTGAAGTTTACAAATAAGCCTAGTTATGGCTCATTTTTGTGCTTTGGACTTCCCTGAGTATAAATAAACGCATCCTTGGGCATTAGCCCAATAAATGAATTGAAGTTTTGAGGCACCAAACATATCGATAAACAAACAATTTTCTAAATTGATAGAAGAGCTAGCACTTTAAATATACGGGTGTTAAAGCCACAGTCTAAAACGTGATGGATACGTTTTACGACCGATCTAACTTTCCAAATATTCCTAGACGCTATAGTAAAACAATAGTTCCAAGAACAGTCGATCGTAAAACAAGATCTTGTTGATTGCAAAGGAAGCCTTAGAGGTAGGCTGAGAGGTAGACCGAGGGGTATAGACCGAGAGACAACTCATGTCATGCGCAATGATCAACCCCGAAGCTGATCAACTCGAGTATTGTGTTGTTGTTCTATGTTCAGTAAATAATCCCGTGTTTGCCAGGGCCCTTCAAGCGCCATTGCGTTGTTTAACGGCAGGAAAGAAGTGACATTTAGTGAACTTAAAACGAAATACATGTCAATCATTGTGTTGTTTACAAACGGAATTGATTAAATTGCGTTCTGCGTTATAGCAATGCCGTAAAGCGTGTAACTTTGTTAAAATGGCGATCGCATTACTTCGTGTGGGCCGTGCAGATCGGGGGCACAGCGATGCGGGGAATTGCTCCAAATCAAACACAAGCCCCTTTTTGTTCGCCGCAATGGAAAAGGTTTAATATTTATGTTGACAATATGAACGGAAGTTTGCTTTTTATAAATCACGATTTATGGATCCAATACTGGTAGCATTGCTAACTGCCACAATATCGATGGTTATTCGTTGGGGTCGTGGCATTATATCATTACAGTTTATGATGAGTAATTGCATTGTTGTATCTCTTTGACACAATCATAATGAAAATAATTGTGTAGCTATCAACGGCTGTTCTATACAAAATTAAAATTAAATACGAAATAAACGAATGACAGCAGGGCACTGAAAATGTGGTATTAAGCCCGAAGTTTTAAACAATGAATTATACTTAGTTTTGGAATTGTAAACAGTTTAATGTTATTAGTTTGTACACGCAATTTGTGCACACCTAGATAGATTTTGATGTACTAACAATCGGTTTGTGGTCAGAGTGTACTGTAATGTAAAGTTTTTTGTAAAAAGAAGAAGGATAGTCTTGTTTTTAATTCGTCAACCATTTGTCACCGTAGAATAAGTGGAGAGGACACAATACAATATTGAGCAAATGAAAATTGTATGACGCCTGTTCATTCTGGATCCCATTGCAATTTATTTAGCATGTGTGCGCTGAAATGTGGTCTGTTCACTAAAGAAATTGCACACATATATTCATAGCTCATTCTTTGTTTGGAGTGATCCATTTCATGTTGATAAAGGTATAGTCATTTGTGATAACTGTGAATGATGAATTTCAATTTAAAATCCTACAGAGACGACAATTTATATTCATACATGAATGATAGCTTAAATACGTAAATACACACTCGATAATTAAACTCCAAATGAATTATATGTTTGTGAACTCGTAATTAAAATCTGAAGCCACTATAGAAATGGAGCAACCCTTCGACCAATTAATTACACATATCATTGATTATTAACAGCCAGCGTTAGAGAAACAAATATAAAACATACAAACAACCAGACAACGGCAAATCACTCGTTAAAAGTATACTCACATTGGCACAAATGTTTATTTCAGATTGAATTGTAAACATTGCGTTAAAACCAAAACCAAACATGCCACACAACAAATACAAGTATATGTAAAAGCGCTTTAGTGCATGCAATGTACGTTTACCAATAGAATTGTATATTAACGAAAAATTAAAATAGGTGAAAAACAGGAAGGTGGTGCTAATAAAAAATATATAGCCTGAGGACGGCCCACATTATTTTATACTAGTCTTTGTTCCCTTTGAGTTTATCCCCATCCTTATTCCGTGGCACCCTAAGGATTTCCTCCTTGGGGAGGGGGACTTAGTTTGGGGTGGGGGGGGGGGAGGGGGAAGATACGTGTCGAACTTTCTGTACAAGAAGGGGTCAAGGGTAGAACACAGTCGTGTCACCGGAGACGAACAATTGAGAAAGTATATTGTCGAGAGAACAACTTTCTAGCGCTAATATATTATATAACTTCATAAGGTGGGTTATTATGTTGTATTCGTATTCAAGATTCCTCGTGATAGGTTTACCAATACTAAACTCTCACCATCTTCTGAGAAAGTATGCCCCCATGCATGTGATGTTGGTCAACTCGTTATTACATATATTGTTTAACCTTGGTTTTATAGTAGGTGACTGCCGCTGTTATGTTAGCACTTTAGACAGAAATGTAAACACAATGTAAAAACAGACCAAGAATCAAAGTCCAACTCGCAACCTTCTCGTGGTTTGGCCCGTGATTAGGGGAGATTTATTCCCTGAAACTAATGGCGAGCTCTGGGTCGTCATCGGGGAACTTTCCCCTTCCCTTTGACAACCTCCCCGACGGCGACGACAATGACAACACGGACGGATGACACAGACGGAGACGACCACGACGTGGGGGAACCCCTGCCCTCCACATACGCTTGTGGCTGGTTCTGACCAGCACAGGCCTGTCCACCCCGTGTCCCCCCGCGTCGCCCCTTACGTCCCTCCCTTCGTCTCGATTAGCCAAAGTGCATAAATATGAGACGTTAAGCAATAACCAATCAATCATTCAAGAATTAGACATAATTGAATTGGTGGCTGCAAGACCGTCAGTCCCTGGGTGTGGGACTTGCGACCAGACTGGCGATGGCGTACGTCATATGGAAAGACGTGTGAGCGTGACAGAGGTGTAGCGACGTAGGAGGCAAATACCCCTTCAAATCCTTCCATCTCTAACATAAAAGTCAAGTAAGTCAACATAAGTAATTGTTGGCTACATTGTAATAATGTCTTGGAAAGTGTAAGCTAAG
Organism: Sweltsa coloradensis; assembly: GCA_024449915.1. Lineage (NCBI taxonomy): Eukaryota > Metazoa > Arthropoda > Insecta > Plecoptera > Chloroperlidae > Sweltsa > Sweltsa coloradensis. The sequence continues at coordinate 112,971 of JAMZAV010001804.1, forward strand.
TTAGACTCGTTACCCAGCAGCAGCGTGCATCATTATTGTGTGATCGTAAAACACGAATTGGTTGAAAGTCGGTCTTTGCCGAAAATTATTTTATTTTGTTCTTATTTTCATTTACTTTCCTGTTATTATGTAGTTTTTGTCAAACATTGTATTTGTTATAATTTTGATAGTGCTTTCTTAACTATTCCTTATTTGTTTTACGTTCCTCTATTATCACAATTATTACATTTTACGTTTCTCTTATTAGTACGTGTTTGTTTGTACCTTCCTCTGTATTTTCTTTGTGAGTGCAGAGAATTTCGTCATCTTGTGAGTATACCTTTCCATACATTCGTTTTTTTATACTTGATAGGCCTAGAGATATTCAATTTCATTACAGTTTAACCTTTTTCCAAGCTGACTCGAATGTGATGTGTTGTGTTGTGTGTGATGTTCTTGATGAGTAATTGTTTGTACTCACATGAGTACCAAATAAACTAGTATAAGTATTTTATTTAGTACCTACATGGATAAATAATTATATTGTGAAATATTAAATGCACTTCCTTTCCATGTGCACATCATTTTATTTGTAGCCCTCCTTCGGTAATCAATTTCTATAACTGAACGGTATGGGCGTTAAATAAATATTTCGTTATTTTCTTGTTGGTGAATAAAATGTAAAGTTTTGGTGGAGGCGCCAGGTTGTTTTATGAGCTCACAACTTAGATCATTATCAGTTAAACATTAATCTCAAATTAACACAACCATCAACGTTGAGTGATATGCTAGATGTAAGGCTAATTGCAGTTTGAAACTATTTAGACCAACATAACAAAATCTTTTAAAAATACAGCCAAAACTTACACACTCAAAGCTCATCTACCCTTCCACATTTGCGCATTCTTAATTCATAAACGTAGGCCTAGTGTCCCGTAACAACATCCTAGAAAAGCTTGGCAAAATAGAATTTGCAACTAGTATTAATTTAAACATTAGTTCATCAAAATTCTTTTTTTCTAATTAATTTAAACGTAATGGTCATGCAAATTCTATTTTGCCAAGCTTTTCTAGGATGTTGTTACGGGACACTGTACGTTTATGAATTAAGAATGCGCAAATGTGGAAGGGTAGATGAGCTTGGCCCTTTTTTAGATCTCATTTCTTTTGAGTGTGTAAGGTTTGGCTGTATTTTTACAAGTTTTTGTTATGTGGGGGATCTCATTACTTTTTCAAGTTCCATTGCAAAATTATTTGTTAAAATATAATAATTTTATCAAAGTCGATTTAATTGCTATGGTATAACCAATTAACAATAGAATGTAAAATATCTAGTGGTCCAAAGACTTGCTTTTTGTAAACAATGTAGGCGATCATTGTCAAGTAACTATAGTTACTTGTTGATTGTATGCCTGTTAGAAGGCTTTTATTAAAACCTTTATTTGGAAGCATTCCAGCAATATTTTTTTACTTTTTCTTTCAAAGGGAATTACATCACTATTACCTTAATGTCCATGTAAAATATGAACGTTGTAGCCCCACCCGTTTGGTCAGAATCGCTGGGCAATTGAAACTGACGAATTAGATAGTAGTAGTAGGAGTAGTAGCCAGTAGTAACTAACGTCCTTAAAGTGATTTTGAGCATGTTTCAAGTCATATTTTCACCAAGAAGGAATGCTCGTACCCCAACCAAATTTGGCATGTGTTGTCGGGTACCTAAATCCCCTCGATTTTGATAGTTTTCAAGTTCACATCACGTTTCATGATGGCTGGGTAACACCTCGAAATCATCCCAACTCTGCTTGCTGTATAAGGTACCCGAGTGAGTAGCGGACCGCGGCTTGGCTGCGGCGCTCTAACGGGCACCTAGAAATGCAATGTATGCCGTGCGCCCGAATAAAAAATTGGAAAAAAATAGTTTTGGTGTTCTAATATTTATTATAATATTTCATTATTATATTATAGTATAATATTTATTTTTGATATCATTTTTAATTTTGTGCATTAGTATTTAGTTAATGTTATGTAATGCCTATATCGCACTTGTGGAGGCAACTCTGTTGTTGGTGGCAATAAAATACAAATAGTGCCAGGTTTCAATTTCATTCACAATATTTGTATGGTACATATAGTTGCATATTTTAGAAAACGAAAAATTATGAGAGGAACAGCCTTAATTAATTAATATTTAATACCTACATCATATTAGACGTAGTTTTAGGTACTTTTTTGTTTGTACTTTGATAGCTGGTTAAATAATTATTTTGTGAATAATGCCTAGTGCTGTTCATTTTTCGTGTGCAATCCTGATATTTCATTTGATGGGTGTCTCCGTTTACAAATCAATTTATACACATAAATTGGATAGACGTTAACAGGGTGCGAATTGACGGAGGAGGATGGGGGGATTTCCCCCCTCTGATAATTTCATCCCTGGCTCTGTTTTACTGAAAGGTATCCCCGCCGGGGATGGCTAAATCCCCACCTCTGGATTCCCATCTCATCTCATAACATATCAAGTGACTTTATCTCGTAATGTTAATAAATAATGCGTCAATTTACACATATTCCTTTCAAAATAATACCTCAGATCGCTTCTAATACCATCTTGAGGGTGATAATACCCCCAAATTTTTCCTCAGATCACTTCTAAGACCATCTCGAGTGCAATAATGACACAAAAATTTTCATCAGATCGCTTCTAAGGCCATCTTGAGAGCAATAATACCCCCAAATATTTTCCTCAGATCGCTTCTAAGGCCATCTCAAGGGCAAAAATACCCCAAAAAAATAGTCGTTAATTCGCACCCTAGACGTTAAATAAACACTAAATAAAGAATTCACTAGGTAGTTTCTTGAAAAAATATTATGTTTGGGCGAGGTGCCGGGTTACTAACTTTTCTGTGGTTGTTGATTTATCTGGGTTTAGGAGCTCAGAACTCGTCCTAGCAGACTGATGTCCCACCACAGTCTGGCTAAGGAAGCTGTGCCCTGGCTTCAGAGCGCAGTAACATACTGGCTCTACAAGTGAAGACTCCAGTCGCGGGACCCAAGAACTCGTCCTAGCAGACTGATGTCCCACCACAGTCTGGCTAAGGAAGCTGTGTCCTGGCTTCAGAGCGCAGTAACATACTGGCTCTAGAAGTGAAGACTCCTAGTCGCGGGACCCAAGAACTCGTCCTAGCAGACTGATGTCTCCCTCACAGTCTGGCTAAGGAAAACTGTGGTCCTGGCTTCAGAGCGCAGTATCATACTGGCTCTAGAAGTGAAGACTCCTAGTCGCGGGACCCAAGAACTCGTTCTAGCAGACAGATGTCCCACTACAGTCTGACCCAGTAGGAGGGAAGACCGCAGAGCAGAGAAGATTGCCTGCGAGACATCATGGCTTTAAGAGAAGCACAGTTCCGAGATAGAAGGTTGCGCAATAAATAAATAGGCAAGTTGTTAAGAAAACATAACGTGAAAACGACCTATCGCCCTTATAGGAAGATTAGTACAATGCTACGCAATGCTAAAGAGCACATAACCCCTCGAGGCTCAGGGTGTTTATGAGGTGCCTTGTGCATCCTGTGACGAGGTGTATGTAGGACAAAACTAACCGACGCATATCAGTAAGACGGGAGGAACACAGTGCTGCTGTCAACATTGGCAAAGAGACGTCTGGTTTAGCCCAACACGCCAAAAAGACCGGCCATCTTATTAACTTTGAAAATACCAGTATGTTAGCAATCTATCAAAGAGCTTCCAGTACGAATTATCCGTGAGGCTATCGAGATTGAGAAGCGACCGACGAGTCTCAATAAACGAGATGATGGACAAAGACTGCCTCCGTCCTGGAAGCCCGTTTTACAGCTTCACCAACAAAAACCACGTCCGCCACCACATGTGCCACTTCCTGACACCACCTGTAATGTAGTGACGTCAACACGTAAACAGAGCCGTCTTGTTGCTGACGTCACTACAACCAAAACCGGACCTGTGACGAGGAGTAGATCGAAATTAGATAAATCGACGAGTGACGTACACGTAAACCAATCGAGATCTAACGACGTCGTGAGGATTGATCAGTCTGCGAGTGGACAGGCCCAAGGCAACAAGTCTCTGTCGACACGTCGCCCCTGAAGATGGAGAATGTGACTTCTCCGAAACGTCGGGCAGGGAGGGGTAAGTGTGAACCTCCTTGTTATTCTTCGCGGAAAAAAGCCCCATTCAACAATAATTATTTTACATATACCCGCGAAAACTTAAAATTAAACATATATATATATATATATATATATATATATATATATTATATATATATATATATATATATATATATTATATATAATAATAGGTAGTTGCCAACAGGCTAGGTATAATCAACGTGGATAGAGATAGGAGTCAACAGCTTACCTGAGGTGTAGAGGTGCTAAATTTATTTAGTGATTAGTTTGTGTATATTTTTATCTGTGTTCAACTATGGCAGCCACCTCTACATCTCAGGTAAGCTGTTGACTCCTATCTCTATCCACGTTGATTATATATATATATATGTTAGTACTTTAGACAGAAATTAAAAAAGTGACTACAACCGGGGTTTCTGTCTAAAGTACTAACATAACAGCGTCATAGTCGCGTACTATAAAGCCAAGCTTAAATATATATACTTTGTTAAATTTAGGCTTAGGTATTTACAAATGTGTTAATGACGATTTATATGTGTTGTGTTTGTAACAACATAACTATACTTGTACGATTGTTCAATACAATAGACAATTCTACGCAGATATGTTCAGGTTTGTTCTTGTTGTATAGTTTTAAAATTACATTAGTTATTGAATGTTATAAGCAATACATTTTAGTTGCATGTGCTTTACTCTGACAACAATAGGTATATTCATTGAGTAAGTTGGCATTTATCACATAGGAAATGATGGACATTACCCAACTTACTACACCCATCTGTTTGATATTTTTATAACAAACAGTAGCAATATTATTTTTAACAGAGGGTTAAATATGACTTTTGAGACATGATACCGACATAGAAAAACTGTTGTTTCTTGTCTTTGCTTAACCAGAACTGCAATATATATTTAGCCAATAAGCTAGAGCAATTTTACAATACTTCGGTAAATATTACATGTAAAACTAACTCGGCAACATATTTCAGGTCTTGGGACTGGATTGACTAAGCTACAAATATCCTAGTTGGTGTTTTACATATTCTGTATTAATCTTATCATTACACTCGAGGCGATGAGGTTTGAAAGATGTTCAAGTGGGACACGTACGGAGGAAATGAAGAGTTTAGGACACGAGCACATACGCAATAACTTTTGAGAGAGTAATGTGGTATTGGTTCGTAGCATGCGTGTTATTGGGTGTTATTGTATTTGAAATTATGTGCGTGTGTCATCACAAGTATATATTTTTAAGTTTGCTATAACACCAACGATAGGCACCTACCATAAAACCAATATTAACACCATAATTCCCAACTCCAGGTAATCTGCCATCTTCTCAGGTTACAAACAATGTGTCAACAAGCCACAAAAAAGCAGAGGTCCCTTTTTTCAATCTCCGATGGAGTAAACTTTTAATTTCGGTTTCAAATATACAACAAAGAAGGAATTAATTAATTAATAAGTCAAAGTGCGGTTCAAGTCGTTGTTTGCACCAATCACCACGTGAAAGCTACACTTCAACCGGCACTTGCATTAATATTCAGTGGCTCTGAAGTGCCACTTTGACCACACCGCTACACTGTTCTCGTGCATCACTCCTCGTTAAGCGTTCCCTGTAGCTAATACGTAATTGTTTTGTTAACTACCACTTGCAAATAATTATTCCAAGCTCAGTTGAGCTCGGTCTTGTTTGTTGCGGACTGGAATCGGGCTATAGCCCACTCACCTACACTACACTACACTACACTACACTATGTTACACTACTCGGCATTCGTTATCGTTGTTAGTTCCCACGCTATACACTGCACGTGTTGCTGTCATTGAGTGTGATGTTTAGAGTGAAGTGAATATGACTTTTCGTATTCAGTTTTTAAAATCAGAAAAATATATAATTTAAATAATAATAACAATATTTAGTTAAAGACAACACAAATTGTTGACATAGACATTCACAAAATAAAATAATGTATTCCTTAAAGTATAGCACCCACATAGGTTGTCTATGTTGTGGTGCAGTTGCCACATCGATACATAATATCACTAGTGTTAAAGGTTATAACAAAAGATCGATATTAAATTTCGCGAAACTGGTAGCTTTACATATTTAGAAGCAAAAAAAGGTTTTAATCCTAAAAATAAGAGACGCAAATTAATACTAATTCAAAATTTTAAGCATTAGCAGCATGGACCCGGCACCTCCACCAAATAATAAATTATTTCTCTTCGAGTTGGTTGCTGGTGTGATATTGAACATGATTACGAATAAATGCAATAATAACAATATTGTGCATCACTAACAGTTAAACAAAAAAACATTTGACAAAAATAAAGGACAAACCATGGCTCAGATAGAAGGCCTAGCTAATTTGTACTTTTGTTCTAAGTTTTTAAGATTCGTAGGCTTTGAATACAGTTATGTTTTAAAATTGTATCTCAAATAAGTCACTCAGACGTTATAAATATTACATTGGCAGACTCGTCTTTGCTATAACAAGGCAGCAAAACAATTTTTTCTCAACATCATATTCAATGTTATACTCGACTAATACTAATTAAATCAGATATTAAGAAATAAAATTGTTACTATAAACGAATGAAATATTGGTAGTTGAGCAAGCAGAAGGGGCTAAAGCAAACTTATCTGAATGCTAATTGGAAACTCTTAGGTAAGTTTAAAAACTGTAGATTTCATTAAAAAAATAAATCACTTAAACTCGTATTGATTTTGTCTGCAATTGGCTGTTTACCTAAGAAATTGAAATGGAATATTACTCAAAGGTGCACTTCAAAACTAAATTAAATGGTCGTCTCTGACTGCATTGGAAACTACGAGACTTATTTGCCAAAGAGAATATTTACATCGCCTGTGATAGAGATTTAATTGGGAGAGAGAGAGAGAGAGAGAGAGAGAGAGAGAGAGAGAGAGACAACAATTATTATGACTGGAGCAGCAATTATTATGACTGGAGCATTTGTCGGCAGGTGGAACTGCTTACGTAAGATGACGATTATTTCGGACGCTAGTGTGATATTATCTTTAGTAGTAGTAGTACTTATTTAACTGTTATTTTACACAAGTTTTTTAAAAAGTTTTTTTAAATTGGTTTTAACCTACTTATTTTTTGTTCCACATAGTATAGATACTAAAGCATCGTACCAATCTAAAATGGCTCTCTTTTACATCTTTTCTTGAAACTGTGCACAAATATAGGCCTACACCAAAAAAACACGCAAAAATATGCATTCCGAAATCACACCCCTTCTTGGTAATCAGCATCATTATTTTGACCGAACCATTTGCCCAATTATAACAAACAAAATAGGCATATAGCGGATTTACAGAAAAGGTTGTCGAATATGTCAATAATAAAGGTCAATATTTTTTAATCAAAATTCAGCAAGGCCACGGGGCATAAATATCTTCCCAATGTTATATCTTATTTGTAATTTTTGCCGATGGGGACATAGCTCGAAAATTATTAAGTTTTCAAAAACGGTTCATGGACCCAACAAATTTTTGCTGCTCTGTAAATCCTTTCAAATCAATTTTCTAAGTTTAGCGGCTGAATACCCCTTTTAAATTTATATGGCATGAGATAAACATTCTAATAACAAAAAAATATACTCAATTATAATGTGTTGGATGATGTAATATGAGATGAAAATATGTACAAAATTGGATGGTATTAATCAACTTACATAACGAAATTGAAATATAATTAAAATTAACATTCCACGATAAAATGACTGCCATAATACTATCATGTTCTCTTTTTGTTTTTGTTTCTTTACTGTAATACAAAATTAAATAATGCATCTAAAAGGATTGAAATGCGTATAAAAGAAGATATGAAAACAAAGAAACGATATTTAAATCAACTGAAGCCATAATTAAAACAGAAACTAAAGTAAAAAACTGCAATTATCCATAAGCATGGAGTAAACAACAACACCTAATAATCTTTTAAAACCAAGAAAAACTTTAAAATATAAAAATTCATTTATTAAATTATTGGATGAGCGTAGCGAGCGAAGCGAAAACTTCAATTTCACTGACCCCTCAAAAAATTTAGCTCCAATGTTTTTGTTTTGTTCTTTTCCTGTTTGTTCGCACGATTCTGGGCGAACGGCATAAGCAATCTTGATGAAAATTGAAGGGGACCTTCGAAATCTCTGAACTTAGACGTGCCACGTTTTTGGGTACAATCGAAGAAATATTTCTCATGAATATCGCACTTTTACGATTTTTTTTAAATTTTTAGTGCGATATTTTCGTGACATTAAGGCCGATTCTGACCAAACGGGTGGGGCTACAAAGTTCATATTTTACATGGACATTATGGTTATGGTGATGTGGTACCTTGTGAAAAAAAAAGTTGAAAAAGTTAACCAGAATCTATAAAATAAACGTACTTTTACGATTTTTTTCGATTTTTAGTGCGATATTTTCGTGACATTTGGACCGATTCTGACCAAACGGGTGGGGCTACAACGTTCATATTTCACATGGACATTAAGGTTATGGTGATGTAGTACGTTTTGAAAGAAAAAGTTGAAAAAGTTAGCCAGAATCCATAGAATAAAGGTGTTGATATGAGTTTTTTGGAGGTTTATAATAACAATTAACAAGTAACATTAGAAACTCGACAACAATCACCTACAATGCATCCCTCAAGCACTGCAAGGAAGTGGTGCCCAAAGCTAAAACTTCAATATCGTAACAGCGAAGTCAGGAGAAATTAACCTTCACTAGTCATCACATAAGAAGAGTTATCTATTACTACCTCTGATCTAGAAGCGAAGTTGGCTAATTCGTCGCCGTGCAAGATCTGCGGCGTTAGTTGCTGCGACGATGACGAGAAGTTGTCAAAAAGAGCAAGACAAGAAATGACGCAGTGGACGTAAATAAAAACCCATCATACTTATCGGTTTTACCAGCATGCCCTTAGTCCTTGTCCCTCCACGCGCACCCCTATGGTTAGGTGGGCAATTATGAACCAACGTGACCGTACTTATCTAATAAACCAAAAATACATGCTTCAAAAAGTATCAAAGGAAAAGTGGTCTACGCAACTGACTAGACACTTAAATGCTCATCCATCAACTGCTATGCGGACTTAAAAGTTTTCCTAGTAGCATACATGGACGTTTATACTATTTTTAACATGTCTGGGGAAAAGCAAGAATTAATTGTTATACTTCTCGCTCAAGATCTGCGGCGTGTTAGTTTTTGCTTGAAGTTCAGAAGGACGTTGCAAGTTGGTTTCAAAGTATATGACGTCATAACGATGTTAAAGCAAGTTGGAAGTCACAATTGAAAAGAGAAAACTTATGGTTTAATACCCAACTTTGCAAAGTTAGGCCAATTAGTCCCTGCCAATGTAAGGCAGACCTTACTTTGTCTTGGCTGGCAATCAAAACAAGCACAATGAGTTTTTAATACAGACATTTCAACAGTGCTTCCAAAATATTATAAAAAGAATACCACAGCGGGAGATGGTAGCTAGACCATCTTGGACATATTCAACTACTCAATCTTAATTAATCAATCTTAGAAAAATATATCGTTCTTATGTACACAGGCGTCATGTTTTAGTTCACGACAATGCCTCAAGTACAGGAATATGACCGCCATTGTGTTGGGATAATCCCTGATACAATAAAGCATAATGTTCTAAAACAATATAGAATAGATCAAGCTGACATCACGTGCAAATAAAGAATTTTCTTTGGAGGTGTTGTTCTAAACACAGAGATGTTAATTAAGAGCTAGTAGGACTGATTTCATATTCAGCGCGTTCCTTTTCCAGCAGCCATAAATCACTACATCTAAATTAAACGATGTTTTAATGATAACAATGTACATATGTACGCACCTATCATATAAGATTTTCAATATTCATTAAACAGTCAGAAAATGCGTAAATCTTTGGGTGTTTTTGACCATTTTGACAGATTGTAAATACTAGAAAATTTGATGTATTGCTTATTTATTTTATTTAATCAATTTATGGAAAAGTGCTATGATATTAAAGCAAATGTGCAAAATTGAGTAAAATTTAAAACACATGTGACAGAAATTGGTTGACAAATTTGAAACCTGCTAAAATGAGAACGCCTGCCGCCGCTTAACGTATAGTTATCGAACATTTTGGACGTCGAAGAAAATTTATCATCACGGGTTCACGGCATCATTCGGGTATCTCTAATCGTAGCACATTTATTTTTATTTTGACAAAATTCTCTGTTTGCTGGACACTTGTCCATCGGTTACAATGCGTTACAAATAAGAGTTCTTTGTGTCATGGAAATAATGATTTATTTTTACAAAACCGAAGTAAACTTTCAGATTTCATTGGCTATGTTAAAATCAAATACAGACAACAAAATGATACAATTAAACCTGTGCTAGTATAAAGCAAATTTCAATTGAATCATAAATATTGATTAGTTTTAGTTTGTTGAATGATATCAGTAAACACATCTAAGGAGCACTTTATTGATAAATAGTTGTCATAGGATTAAATCCTTTGTGTCACAGAAGTATTGAAAGTGTTAACACGAGAGTTGTTCGGGTAGAATAGATATGCGTGTCACGAACGGCGCATAGATATACATTCTAAAAGATATTAGCTGAAACAGTTCAGGACAGTCGATTTGATTAGTCAGTAACTTTTGCTCGTCAACCGGCTAACTTCAAATGTGCACAGTTGTTCTGGGACTTATTTTAATCATGAAGAGCAATATTTTGTTTCGCTTTTGGGAAAATTGTTAAACCCTTTGCAGGTTGTTTTGGGCCAAAAGGACATAAATTTTAACAAAATTTAACCCGCAAAAAAATTTTTAAATTTCCTTAGTTTTTAAAGCTTTTTTAAAAAAATTAAAACATTTTTTCCCCCCCTTTAAAATTCCCCTTAACCGTGGGGGGTTTTTGTAAGGGTGAAAGGCTTAAATTTAAAGTACTGGAAATGTAAAAAAAGTTTTAAATAATTTGTTGGTTTTTCGAAAAACTTTAAAATTTTGGGAAAAATTTGAAAATATGGCGTAAATTAAATTCAAATTAATTTACGGGGATTTGTTTTGAATAAAAATTAAGGGGGTCCTTTAAATAGGACAAAACCCCTAAAATTTTTGGGGCATTCGAAAAAAGGGGCTTTTAAAAAAATTTTGGGAAATTTTTTTCTCTTTTTACAAACCAATTTCAATTTTTTCCCCAAGGGGGAGAAAAAAATTAAAATTAAATTTGGGTCCAATTAATTTTTGGAAAAAACCCCCAAAAAAAATTTTATTAAAAATATCCCTTAATTTTTGCACATTTTTGTTCCCTTTTTTGGGCACAAAAAAAATTCGATTTTTGCAAAAAAGCAGCCCCCAAAAAACCCCCCCGGACAATTTTTTTCATTTTGGCTGAGAAGTTAATTTTAAAGAAAAAAACCCAAAAAATGGTTTTTCTTTGTAAAAAAACCTTTTTTGCCATATTTTGACCCCCTTTTTGCACAATTTTGCCCCCAACCCAAAAATTTCGATTTTTTGCACAAGCAGCAAAAAAGTTCCACAACCCTTTTGGCTGAGAAATTTAAGGGGTTTAAGAAAAAAAAATAAAAATTTTCATGTAAAAACCAAAACCATTTTTTTTGCACAAATTTTGCCAATTTTGCAAAACCCCAATTGATTTTCCCAAAAAGAAACAAAAAAAAATTACAAAACTTCTTTTGGCTGAGCCAATTAAGGGTTTTTTGGTAAAATAACGAATTAATGGGGAAACTTAAAAATTTTTTGCACCCCCTTTTTGGAAAATTTTTTGAAAAACCAATTTAATTTTTGCAAAAAAGCAACAAAAAAAAAAAACCTTACCCGCCCAAATTCTTTTTGGGGCCCAAGGGTTTTTGGTTTTCTTTAAAAAAAATTTAATTAAAATTAAAAATTTTTTGCCCATTTGCAAAACTAAACCCAAATTTTTTCAATTTTTTGAAAGCCCCAAAAATTTCCCCCCCACCCCCCCCCCCCCCCCCCCCCCCCCCCCCCCCCCCCCCCCCCCCCCCCCCCCCCCCCCCCAAAAGAAATTTCGTCTCCAAACCATGTGCATAATTTTCCCACCCAACCCCAAAATTTTGAACCCAAAAAATTTTTTCGAAGATACGTTTAAACCCCATATTCGCGATTGACCCCTATGCAAAATTTTGACTAAAATTTTGGCAAATTTTGCCCCCCAATACTTTGGGGGAAATCCACCCATTTAAAAAGGGGGGGCCCTAAGTTTAAAATGACCCCCCTTATGCGATTTTCCACCCAAAAAAATGTGCAAAATTTTTGCCCCCCAATAAGCAAAATTTTTAAAAACCAATTTCCGAATTTTGCACATTTTCGGAGAGCGGTCTTTTAAAAAATGGGGGGCCCTTTCCTAAAGCAAAATTAAAAACTAAAAAAACCATTTTCAAAAAAACCCTCATGAAAAAAAAACTTTTTTTGGGAAAAAGTGTGTTTAAAGTTTGCCCCTTCCCCCCCCCCCCCCCCCCAAAAAAAGAATATCAAAACGAAAAATACAGTATTTTTGCCCCCAATATCCCACCTTTTTTCCCACCCCTTTTTTTAAATTTTCTCCATTTCCCCTTCCTTTTTGTGTTTAAACCCAAAATTAATTGGTTTCCCCTTAGAAAAAAAAATTCCCAAAGTGGGGAAAAAACCAAAGTAAAACTTCTTGAAAAAAAATTTTTTTGGGAGTAGTGAAAACTTGGCCCAAATTACCCAGCTAAGTATGCACCCCAAAATGACAGGGGCCGATTTAGGCACCCTTGGGACTGTAGAATCAAACAGTGGGAGAAAAAAAAATTAAAAAGGGGGCAAAGAGAATTGGATTTCCAAAGTGGGAAAAACAAAGAAAAACTTTTTTCAAAATCATGAAAACCAGAAGTCAAAAAAACTGGGCCAAAAAAATTTTCTAAAAATTTCCCTTTTTGAAATGGGAAAAAGGTTTTGTTTTTCCCCCCTTATAATTTTAAAATAAAATAAAAATAAAAGAATTAAATTTTCCAAGAAGGATCTTTTATCAAAATATTTTTACAGAAGTAAAAAATGACGGGCTATAAATTAGCAGCTAGGGAATCCCTTTCCAAAATTTGAAAGCCCTGTTTTTTGCACCCCTAAATTTATAGAATAAAACAGTGGGAGACAGGGAAAAACAATAAACAAATAAGAATTCGTTTTCCCAAGGGTTTACTTTTCGTTTTTAAAAACCTTACAGAAGTCAGAAAAAACTGTGTCTAAATAAGAGCTTTTAAATGATTTTTTTAAATTGCGAAGTCCTGTTTTTTTCCCACCCCAAAAAGTAGAATTACGGGGGGAAAATAAATTTGAAAAAAAAATAAAAATTCGATTTTTAAGTGGGTCTTTTTAAAAAATTAGAAAGGGAAAAATTAAAAATTATGGGCTCTAAATTACCCAGTATAAATGATTCCCCAAATGGCCAAGTCCTGTTTTTTGGGTCCCCTAAACTATAGAAAACTTTAGAAAAGAAAAGAAACTATAGGAAGTGCTCGTCATAAACTAAAATTAACCCAAAATTTCCTGTTGATATTTTTATTCGATTGGGAACAATTAAAAAATTTTGGGGTTTGTGTTAGGGGTTTTCACGAAACATTTGGGAAATTTATACGTAGTGTTTTTTGTGGTTGTAGGAAATTTTTTTTTTTTTTTTTAAAACCCCGTGGAAATTGACTATAAATAAATAAATAAATAAAAAAATTTTTATTTAGATTTACCCACTCAGTTATATAACGTTTTTCAGGGGGGGGGACTTTAAATCAAAGGGACAAACCCAAACCCCTGCGGGCCCCCGGCCCGCAACGACAAAGGGGGAAAAACCAAACCCAAAAGTTATTTTAATTAAATAAAAATCACCCAAAAAATTTATAAAAAAAATGTGTAATAAAAACATTTACTTTCCTTACTTTAAAAGGTCGTTTTTAAGCTTAGAGGGGGCCTCGAATGTGCGTTATCCCAAAAAAACCCCCCCTTACTTCCTAACCCCTCAACATTGTTAAATACTTTTATCTGTTTTCATACTTTTTGTATTTTCTTAGATGTATTTTTTGGGATGAGCTTTAGCAAAGCAAAGCAAAGATTCCATTTAACACCCCAAAAAAAAATCCAAAAATTTTTTTTTTTTTTGTGTTTTTTAAAGTTTTCCGGGCAAAACCAATACCCCAAAATTGCAAAAAAAATTTTGGGGGGGCCTTAAAAAATCTTTAAAACTTAAAAAATGCCATTTTTTGAGGCAATCAAAAAAATTTTTTTTCTCATGAAAACCCGAATTTTAGTTTTTTTTTTCGTTTTTTAAAAAATTTTTCTTCAAATTATAACCCCCTACTTTCTTTACCCGTTTTTAATGATTTTTTCACAGAATTTTAATTTTATAAATTTAAATATTTTCGAGTAAAATTTTGAGCGCAATTTTAAAAATTTTTCTTATAAAAATCGAAATTTTTCGATTTTTTTTTAATTTTTTTAAAATTTTTTGACTGAAAACACCTAAATGCTTTATTAACCGATTGAAATTTTTGTATCCCCAAAAACCTTTAAATTTTATAAATTTTAATATATTCGTGTGAAATTTGAGCGCAATAAAAAAAAATTTTTTCCAAATAATAATTGAAAATTTTTTACGTTTTTGTTTTTTTTTTTAATTTTCTTGACTTAAAAACACCTACATGCTTTATCCATTGTAAAATTTTTCACAGAACCAAAATTTTTATGTTTTGTTTGTATTCGTGTGAAATTTAAAGCGAAATTGAAAAATTTATTCTTATGAAAATCGAAATTTACGTTTTTTTCGTTTTTAAACAATTACGCTCACCAAAACAACGCGCCTGAAAAGCTTTTGTAAAGCTTCCTTTTTTTTAAATTTTGAATACAGCCCCTAATTCTACTTTACACTGGGCCCCCTAGGGGAAATTCAAATTCAAAAAAAGTGGTAACTGCTCAGAAAGTTTTTTCTGGTAGCCTTTGGGCCAAATTGGTATTTTGAAAAATTTTTTTAAGGTTTAGGAATCTTTGGTTAAATTTAAATTAAAAGCGGTTTCTCTCAAATTGCAAATTTTTTTAAATTAATAGATTTAGGTTTTATAATAGGAGGTATTTTAAGGTTTATAACAGCTAGCCCAGTCCAGCGCCCAATTTAAAAGTAATTAATGAATGGGACAAAATTGAATCTAATACATAACAACATTTTTTTTAGGATACCTGCGTAGGGTAACACATCGGATTTAACCGCTGTGCCCCGGGAAATTAACTAGGAATTTTGCGGATAGGGGGAATTGTGAAGGTTTGCCCCAGGGCTGTTTAAGTTTATCAATCCCTTGCATTCGCAATTAACGGCTGGGGGAAAACCCTGGGAAAAAAAAATTTTCAGTCAGGACCCCCCCGGTCCGACGGGATTCAAACCCGAAACCCCCAAATTTCAGAGTCTCGCGTTTAACGTCGACCCAAAACCAACTGTCGGGAATCTTTTTATGTACAGGCTATAAGTTGCTAAAGCGTGAAGTTTTTTCCAGTTTTTGGGAATTTAAATAACAACAGTTTTTTTTTAAAAAAGTGTTATCAAAAGGGCAAACTACTTTTTTTTTCCCGTGTGTTTTAGTATTGTGTTTTGGTCAATTGCTCTTCAAATCAGCGAAAATTGAATTTTTCTCTAATCAGCCCCATGACAGGCAGTGTCAATTTTTGGGTTTTCGGGCCAGCGTCTATAAGGTTTTAAATTGGTCCCGGGGTTTTTAAAAATTTTTTTAAATTTAAAAATAAAATTTTAGAATTAATATTATTATTTTTTCGAAGAAAAAAAATCGGTTTGACATCCTTTTGTACGTAAGTGCCGTATCTGTGGGTTTAAAATAAAATCAATGAACGTTTTTAAAGCTGAAGACTGAAATTTGGGTTTTTGTGGGGGTGCATTCTTTAGTATCAGTGATTTCGCGCCTATTTAAAACTGCCCAAGGAGAAGCCCCCCCCCCAAAAGGGGGTAAACACCCCGGCAAAATTTGCTTTCCGGGTGAAACTGCCGTCTTTAATCATCAACTCTACCCCTTTTGGGTTTTAAAAACCCCTTTATAGGGGGCTAGTTTAAAGCAGTCTCCTAAAACCTCCGCCCCCAGGCGCGAGCGTAGCAAATTGAAGATAAAAGGGCCCCTTTCAAGTTTGGCGATTTGGTTTTAATTTATGCTTTTTTTTTGAAAAAAGTTTTTTACGGGGATTGTTTTGATAGGGTTTTAGCTTGTGCAGCAGGATTAAAAAAAAAAAGAAACAATCCAAAAGGGTTTTGCAAAAGGGGAATTTTAGTAATCATTTGGTGTAAAGGTAGTATGCTTCCCTGTAAACCGGGGCGGCAATTTGAAACATTTGGCCACAAATCGCTCCCATTTGATTAAATGAAAAGTTTTTTAAGGAGGGCTTCTAATTGAAACCGGAAGGGGAACCCCCAAACGCTGGTCTAGCCAATTTTTTAAAGGATGTCTATGATCTAGCCTGTTGGAAGTTTTCGCCGGGGAATCACCTATAAAATACTACAGTGATTCAAACGGGCAATAAAGGAAAGGGGACTAGACATTCTCTTTTAAAAAATAAAGTTCCCAGAAATCTAAAAAAATTTTAAAATCAGCTGTATACTTAGTTTAAAAAGGGTGAAATTCTAAATTTAAAACTCAAAGGTAGGCTTTTGGGTTTGTCAGGGGGCCATTTTGATTGCCTTGGGATATTTTTTTGGGAAGGGGGTTTTTTAAGTAACCCAAATTTTACAAACTATTTAAAAGTGATAATTTTAATAAAACCTAGGGTTATGTAAAAACCACGCAATAAAAAGTTTAAGTTTTTCACCTTAAATAAAGATTATAAATCACTAGCCCTGTTTTTTCCCCTTAAATTTGCCCCCGTTTTTGATTTTTTTCCGAAACCCGGGTTAAATTATTAATTACTCTCGCGTGCTAAAATTTTTAAAACCTTTTGGTAATAGGCCAAAGTTTTAAAAAGCCCCAAGTTGGGAATTAGGCCCAAAACATAAGAAAAAAGCCGCACCCATCATTCACGTAAAAAAAAAACGAAATGCTTCTGTTTCAAGGTCTCTTGTTATGGAGGTCACGGTTCAAATTTCCAAAAACCGACATTTTAGAAAAGGGTTTCTTCAAGACGTTCAAAAACTGTAAGAATATTCCGACAAAGTCATTAGGGCCCCACAAAAAAAGTATAAATTAGGCTTTTCCTATTTTAAACATTATATTTTTTTTGGCTTAATTATTTTTAAAAACATCAATACTTTTCCCGGGACAATTTTATTTTATTTTTTTTCACGTTCTTGAGAAAATCTATTTTTTTGGGAAGCTGTTTTCCTCCCTTACCCGGCCCAAATTAAAATTTAAATTTAAAAGTTAAAAAAAATAAATAAACAAAAAACACACCACTATCTTGAGAAGTAACACTATGGATTTTTTATGTATCCCACAACACAAAAATCCCAGTTGGGAGGCTTTTTGCACAGGGAAAACTGAAATCTACTCTTTGATAACGCCCGGCCTAACTCGATCCAATCCAAACCCCAAGGGGATAAACGCACGAAAGGACAGCAAAGCTGATTTTTTTTTACAGTCAACGCAACCCCTTTCATTTTCGATGGCCCTAAATAAATAAATAATAATGTGTAGGGCCCCCAAATTTAGAGGGAGGCCCGAAGTTTAGTGAGTACATGATGGGGGGAAAAACATTTATTGTATTTACAAATGTTTTTGATTAAAGAAGGGTTTGAAAGCAGTCGAGTGAACTGGAGTTTTGTTTTTTTTTGATTTTTCAAAATTTCCTAGCTGTATTCTTTCCCTTGTTGATTTAAAAACGAGTGAAGATGATTGTGTACCCGGGTCGCAGTCTCGATTACCCAAATTTGTTTAGTTTAAGAGTGTAGTGTGGATCTTACCAACTCGAATAGTAGTGTTTTCTTATAGGGCCCCCCTTAAAGTTACAAAGTATGATGTGTTTTGTGGTGTTATCGACAGTCATTTTTGTATTGTGCCTTTTTTGAAAACCGTTTCTGCGGGGGTTATTAAAAATGTTTACTAATTGTGTTTCAATGTATGTTATCCTTTCGTTTCCGGGAAAGGGCCTTTGGCCCGGTGTAAAAGTTTTATTGTTTTGACGTTTTTCGGTTTGTTTCTTAAAATTAATTTTTCTTTACAAATTTTATTTGTGATAGATTTGCCACTATAGTTTTTGGTCTCAAACGTATTTGTGAAAAATATTTTGTTGATTTTTCCCACGAGATCATAATACCCATAGCTACTGAAAATTTCCCTTAAAAATTTTAAATTATTAAGGGATAATTTTATCTTTCTTGCAGTGAATTTTTTAATACGTTATATCCGGGTTGGGCGGTGTAAGAAATGGAATTTGCCCTTTAAATTTTTGGGGCCCCTAGTAAAGCGATTTTTTTGTCGTTTATGAAGTTTGACAGCGGGCTCGTTTTCGCTCACGTGGACGCTGTGTTGAGTTTGAGAATTGACCAATGGGAACGGTTCCCCAAAACAGTTCGCGCGGGGGAGCGCACACAAAATCTAATCACAGAAACCCATACACAACTTTGTCAGATCGTTTAGTGCGCAGTGGGCAAATGAATTAAAAAATTTTTTTGTTGATATTGTTCTCCTTTTGTGCGTCAACATATTATTATATTTTTATTAAATTTAAAATTTAAGTGTTTGTTCGGGTTATTTTACGTGAAGTTTTTTTCAAAAAGGATGAAAAACATTTCTTCATACTTTTTAGAGAGGAGTCGAAAGAGGAGGGCTGAATTATTTTTTATGCAATTTTTGGGGCCCTGACCCCTTTATAATTCCATTTTGGGGTAGTATGAAATGGGGTTTTAAGTAAGGGAAAAAAAATTTAGTTTTAATGGATGGTCTTTCTGATTATTAGTGCTAAAAAAAGGGCCCGATTCCCAATACAAAAATAGGGCCGCCGGGGTTTGCCCATTTGCTAGGTCTGTCCAAACACTGGGGCCTTTTTCCCTGTTTTTTTAAACTCCCCCCCACATGGGGATAGGGTTTAAAATAATTGTAATAGAATTATTCTTTAATTAATTAATTTAACGTAAACCTTCAGTTATCATAAAATTTGTCATTCACACATCACCCCCAATAGCCCCCTCGTCTTTGGTTTTTTTTGAGTGAAAGTTTGCTTAAATATCATACGTTCAGCCCAAAAAAATAATTACATGTGCAAAAATTTGACCCATTTTCAAAAAAAGGTCAGCATTGGGCGTCCAAGTCGTGACATCCCGGGAAAATGGGGAACCCCCGTCTTTGCGGCCCGTTCTTGGGGGCATACACGTGCCCGGTTTTTTGCGACTAGTTGTTTTCGTTTACTTTCTAACAAGGGAAAAAGCACCAATGGGTTTTTTTTATTGAAAAATTTAATTTGTTATTTTTGACAAAATGCCTTTGACTTTTTTCACGTGCATATTTTTGTTCAGTTGGGGTCAAGTTTTCGGAATGTAGATGGGGGGGAAGGGATGTCTTGGGCAGTTTTTTTGTACATATGCATTTTTAATTAAATGTTTTTCTTTATGACCCCGAATGTTTTACGTTTTTTGGCCCTTTCTGTTTTTGCTCACGGAGGAATTTTTTGTTAGTTATTTGCCTAGTGGGTTTCCCATAATAAAAATAATCACACAGGGTACGTTTTTTTCCCCTCAGAATTTAAACCCCCTGGAAAGTTGGGGAACAAAAAATACATTTGTATTTATAGTCATTTTCCCACCCAAAACCCCCTAACTTTTTTACAGTATAGGACTTTTAAAATTTAAAGCGGAACCCCGGGCCCATTCCCCAAAAAGAGATCGGATTTTAATAGGAAATATAGTATAATTCCCCTTTTTTGGGATCCTTTCTTTGGATTTATCCCCAGACAAATAACCCTTTTTCTTTCTCCACCAATAGAAATGAGCACGGACTTTTGGTTTTTAGTGGTCTTGGGAATAACCAAAATCCCCCCCCCCGACCCTTTTAAAAACGCATGAATTGTTTGTTCTAAATTTTGGGGGTTTTAATAAACACATGCCTTTTTTTTAAAAGAAGGTTTGACGTTTTAAAGTTTTTGAAGTTTTTTGTTTAATTGGTTTTTAAAATCGCGTCAAAATGTAATGTTCCCCCAACCTATAGGGGATGTGAGGAGTACAGACCATGCTGGCCGATTAGCCAAAAGGGGCAAGTGGGAAGGGGAAGGGGTTTTAAACTTTTCAAAAGTGAATTTTATTTAAAAGGTGATTTTCGACCCATAATACGAAAAAAAATGATCATTGCAGCTTTTAGAATTTAAATCCCCGTTTTTTGGGGGACTCTTTCATACCAAGGGCCCTGTCGTTTTGCATTTACTTTTGAATGTATTCAGCCTGCAAAAATCTGTACTATTTTTTTTGATCTTGTTTGGAGAAAAAAACGGTAGTAAAAAATTTTTAGTGAATTGATCGAGTCAAAAAAGATTTTGTTTGGGCCCTAGTAAGTTTGTAATAGAAAAGGGGTGCTAATTTTAATTTTTTTTTGACTATTCGTAAGAAAAACCCGCCCAGGGACAAAATAGCCCCAATTTTGGTGATTTATCGGTTAAAGGGGTTTTTTAAATCCACAGTCGTGTGAAAGTCGGGGCATTTCCCGGGACAAAGGGAAAACCAGTTAGATGTCACTAAAATTTTTTAAATTTGTAGCTTGGTCGCGAGTCTCCGCACTAGTCCACCACACCCAAAGGGCACGTACGTGAGGACCCGGGCTTTGGGCCTTTTTAACCTTTTGACAGGTTACCCGGAAAAGGCCTACTGATATCACGAAATAAAAATAGTGACTTGATTTAAAAAGTTAAACCCTTGTAAAATACAAAAAAAGGGTATTTAATATCTGCAGAAAGGAGGGGCTCGCAAGTTTGGCGGGTTTCCCCTTCGAAAAACTAAAGTTTTGCAAAAACCCCGGGGGTGGTCAGGGGGTTTTGGGCCTTTCCGGAAAACATACGGGAAAACCCCTGGTAGAGCAGATGGAAAGGGACGGGAAAATTTGTATATAACCCCTTCGTTCTGCTCGGCAGTCCGGGGGTTTTTGGAGGAACCTATATGACCTTTTAAAGGGAACACCGTCCTTTCGGATGGGCCCCTTTTAAACCGTTGGTTCCCCTTGGGACTTTTTGAAAGGGGGTGGGCTTCCCTTTCCGGTTTCCCGGGGTTTTTCCCTCCTCCCTTTGGGTTTATACTTTTTTCCTCATCTTTTACCCCCTCATCGTTTCGGGAAAAGCCCAAAATGGGATTAATATGAGACGGTGAGCAAGTCCAAAACCCAAAAAAATCAATCAATTTAAATCAACAATCAAACCAGTATTGAAAGTTTCGAAAACTTACTTATTAATAAATAAGTAATTTACCCTCACGCAATGGGGGGGACATGAGTTCGAACCTCGAAAAGGGGGGAATTTTGGGTTCTGTTCCCCCAAAGGACGTATTCTATAAGAAATTACCTCAAGAATAACATAATTTATAATAGTAAATTTTCATATAAAAAAACAATATAAAATAAAATAAAAAAATTAAAAATTTTTAAATTTTTTTTATTCGTAGATTCGCGTAAATTTAATTGTGCGGTGAAAAGATTTCAAATCGAATTTATCAGACATCGTTTAGGAAACCCCCTTTCCTTGTCACAAAAAAGCAAATCTTGTTTTTCCCGATCTAACCATTTTATCTGTTTGATGAACTCAAATTTAGTGTGGCAAATTTACTCCCCCCACGTATTTATTTTAGGTTTCCAAAAGAGTAAAAGTGATTTTGAAATTTTTTGATTTGTTTGAAAACCAGTAAACTACTAAACTTTTAAAAATAAAATCATTTTATTATTATATTTTTTTTTTTTTTCGGTATTTTTTTACCGATTTGCCCGCCAAACGAAAAAAATTTTGCAGGTAAACCAATTGTTTTAAAAAAAATATTTTTTCTCTCAGTCAGCCCCCTAGAAAACCCCGTTGAAAAATTTTAGTCACAAAAAACACAAACTTTACGTTTTAATGGTGGGCTTTGGGGGAATTTTGGGGTTTGAAAAATTTTTGAGAGGCAAAATTTTGCCGTGTGGCCCATCGGGAAAAAAAAAAAAAAAATTTTGTTTTCTTTTTAGAGAAAAGGGTTTTAAAGACCCTTATTATTTTCCTTTGGGAGCATATTGAGATAATAGAAAAAAGCCGGAATATATGTTTAAAAAAACCAATCTTTCACGTTTTTAAATTTTTGGGCCCTTTGGGTTTTAAAAACAAACCTAAGTAAAATTTTTCCTTTTTTTAAAAACATTTTTTCTGTCGTCTGGTTTTTAGCGAATGAATTTTGTTTATTAAAAGGAGAAAAATGTGGTTTTTTTTTCACCCATTTAAAAAAAGAGAAAAAAATATATAAAAGGGGGGGGGTGGCTACAGAAAAATTCTCAACCCTTTAAAAAAATTTGGTTTTTTCATGATGAACATTGCGATGGGTTTTGAGGATCTTTGTTTCTTTTTGACTCTTGCAACAATGGTTTTTCTGGAGGTTTCTTTTTAAGTGGCCCTTCAACACTAAAAAAACCATTGCCAATTAGAGGGGCGAATTTTCCCGGACCCTTTTTTAAAATATCTCAATAATTTGGGGAGCGTAGCGAGCGTAGCGAGCGAAACGAAAACTTCAATTTTACTGTACCCCCAAAAAATTTTGCTCCAAGTTTTTTTTGTTTAATTTTTTTCCGTTTGTTAGCAAAAAATTCCCGGGGAAACGGCATAAACCCCATCTTTATTTAAAAAAGGGGGGGCCCTTTGTTTTCTCTGAAATTAGGGGTTTTTGTTTTTGGGGACAATCGAAGGGAAAAATTTCTCATGAATATCTACTTTTACGATTTTTTTTTTGAATTTTTTGTGCTTTTCGCACATGTTTGGGGGATTTGACCAAACGGGAGGGGGGTACAACGTTTATATTTTACAAGGACATTAAGATTTTTAGTTTATTGTAGTACCTTATGAAAAAAAAAAATTTAAAAAGTTAGCTAGAAAACCATAGGGAAAAAAAAGGTTTTAAAATTTGTTTTTCAATTTTTTGTTTTCGATATTTTGAAACCATTTGGCCCATTTGACCAAACGGGGGGGCTAAAAAACGGGTTTAGATTTCAAATGGACATTAAGGGTTTTGGGGATGTAGACCTTTTGGAAAAAAAAAAGTGAAA
Organism: Sweltsa coloradensis; assembly: GCA_024449915.1. NCBI lineage: Eukaryota > Metazoa > Arthropoda > Insecta > Plecoptera > Chloroperlidae > Sweltsa > Sweltsa coloradensis. Next base: position 136,361 of record JAMZAV010001804.1, read on the forward strand.
AAGTTTGTCAGAATCCACCGAAATAAAAAGGTTTTTTTATGAGTTTTTGAGTTTTTTTAGGACCAAAATTAAAAAGTTACAAAAAGCACTTTTACAACAATCACCTACAATTTCATTTAAAAACCCCTTGCCAAAAAAGGGAAAAATGCAAAAAAAAAACGTAAAAAAACGCCAAAAAAAAAAACGCTCATCCCTCAAAAAAGGGGGGGAATTTAAACGCTATTCCTAGTAGAAATGGTTAAAAACTAATTTAAAAATTTTGGGAAAGCACTCAATGTGTTTTAAAGGGTAGGTTTACTCTTTCCTTTCAGCCAAAAAAATTGTGTAAAGCCGGCAATCTGCCGCCCGAAAGAATTTTTAATAAAGCACGTTGTTCTGTTTCAGCTGAAAACCCCGAAAAAGCATTGATTGGATGGTGACTTTTAAGAAGAGGAACAAGAAGGCTGTCGTCGAAAGAAAAACCGGCATGGCCAAAAATGACGTCACCGTGGGGAAACAAAGGGGTGGTTTTCCCGGGTTGGCCCGGGTGTCGGGGGACCCCTTTGTCTTTCCCGGGTTCCTGGGGGTTCGTTTGTTGCTCTTTGCAGCGGAGTGTTGGATGCTCGAGGTCGTCGGCCCCCTTTGGGGGCCCGGGGTTTTTTTTCCCCCTTTTGTCCCCCCTAGCTCCGGGCCCCGCTCACTTCCCTCAACATGGAGAACATGTAAGTTTACAGATACGTAATAATAAATACCCCACCAATTCGGGTGATTTCACCAAAATTTCCCCGGTTTATTGTTTTCCGTAAAAAACAATTAATCAAAATTAATTTTGGCCCCATAGTCTGGAGGCAGACAGCAAGGAAAAAAAAATCGCTAAACTTTTTGAGTAGAAGCAGCACACTGGTATCAAAATGTTCGTTTGGACGTCAGTAATTATTTCTGCCTTGTGTGCATCTCGGCATTTGTTGCGGGTGGCGCTGAGCGGAGGTCAAAGGTCACGCGGGTCACACGCGCAGTATCACACTGTTTCGCCTATATCTCCTGAACTAATATAGATATTAGCCTCTAGTTTGCTTAATTCAGTTGTAGAAATACCATTCTATCATCTCTGCATTGTGTGCATACCAGCATTTGGTGCCAGTGGCGGTGGATGGAGGTCAAAGTTCACGCGGGTCATTCGCGCAGCATCGCACTGTTTTGGCTATATCTTCTGAACTAATAAAGATATTATCCTCTAGTTTGTTTGATGCAGTTATTGAATTACCATTACATCATCCCTGTCTTGTGCACATCTTAGCATTTGGTGTAGTAGGCAGGGGATAGAGGTCAAAGGTCACGCGGGTCATGCGCGCAGCATTGCACTGTTTTGGCTATATCTCCTGAACTAATAAAGATATTTGCCTCTAGTTTGCTTGATACAGTTATTGAATTACCATTACATCATTCCCGTATTGTGTGCATCTCGGCATTTGGTGGAGGCGGCGGTGGATAGAGGTCAAAGGTCACGCGGGTCATGCGCGCAGCTTTGCACTGTTTTGGCTATATCTCCTGAACTAATAAAGATATTACCCTCTAGTTTGCTTGATTCAGTTATAAAAATACCATTCTATCATCTCTGCATTGTGGGCATCTCGGCATTTGGTATTTGGTGCCAGTGGCGGTGGATGGAGGTGGTGGGGTGGTGGTGTGCATCTCGGCATTTTGAGCGAGTGGTACTCACATCTAATAGGCATTATAAAACATACTACATAACAAGAGATAAAAACTTGCAATCGAGTGAAAATCCATGCTTAGTCTTTAGAGTTGGCATGAGCAATTATCTCACTATCCTGCTCGGACATGGAAGGATGAACATTGAATTGAAACACTGGTTCAGGATTTTGCTTACCCTTCTCAGAGGGTTTACCCTCGTTAACCAAGATGGGCTATGTGTTGAGCGTTCTTTATCAAACTCGTAACATAAGGTTACCTTATCTTCTCCCGAAACACTTCTTCTGTACGCTGCAGTCTAAAAGGCATGAAACGTCCCATTGCCCGACATGGTTTCTTCCTTTATATCAATGTTGTCATTTGTGAAACGAATGTAACCTGGCAATTTTGAATCAATAAGGTTCAAAGGTACAATCACACCATCTTTTTCAAAAATTCCATTCGCAATAGCTGAGTCAACACGTCGAACATTGTCGTAACTCATACAGTGTCGGCATTGTATAGAACATTCACTAAGCCCTTGGATCGAGATTCTTGGTGTTCAGTCATTGCAAACCCTACATGTTTAGGCGTAAATTCTTACCCCTAGATGCTAGAAAAACAATGTCTTGGGAAAAACTAAGAATCTTGGTATGCAAATCGTTCTTTGTCGTCTAGCGTGATGGCTCATCATGTTCGTCTTCCCTACATATAAGTTTTAGTAGGATGTGAAGAGATTCGGGTATTATAAGTTCACAGTGCTTTTGATCGATGCCTCCTATAAAGCTATGCCCAGGATTATCTTTCAAACCAGCGCGGATTTTTAACGCTACTCTATGAACCCACTGATGCAAACAAACATGTAAACAGAGCGCTTACACTTACAACAACTGTCTATATTGGCGAGTAATTTCGAAACCAAATAATTGCAATAGCTCATTCATTGTTAAATAGCTAATAGCCCAGTGAACAGACATCAAATGGACGGACATATACATAAACAGATTGACCCATACCCTTAAGTACAGTTATCAAATGATAATGAACTCACCATCCGTACGGAGAAGTAAAGATAACAAAAACGTCTGAATCACTGTCGAACTGTTTCACTAGAACACTCTTTACACTCCGAGATATTTAGACGTTTAGACAACTTCCCTACATCGAGTTGTAGTCCGACTGAGCACCACCACCACCCAGGATCGTGTTGAAAAAGTTAACAGCAATCCCCCCACCCCACTGTAATTGTTAGTAAATAGTTCAATAAAAAATGCTAAAATTTGGCAAAATATCTGAAAGTTTTCAGATCAGTAATAAGCCTTGGATGGATTGGGGCGTGCTGTAACGCAAGCGGCAACTGATTGTAACATTGTCGGTAATTGAGGCGGGATTTCAATATTTGAAATATGATATAGACTTACTAATTCCGAGATGCACACAAAACAGAGGTGATAGAATGGTATTTCTATAACAAAAATAAGCAAAATAGAGATTAATACCTCCATTCATTCAGCAGATATACCCAAAACAGTACGCCACCGCGCGCCTGACCCGCGTGGTGACCTTTGACCTCTGCCCACCATCATCTTTACCAAATACCGAGATGCACACAAAACAGAGGTGATGAAATGATATTTCAATAACTGAATCAAGCAAACTAGAGGGAAATATCTATATAAAGTTCAGGAGATACAGTCAAAACCGTGCGATGCGGCGCGCATGACCCGCGCGACCTTTGACCTCCATCTACCGCCTCCTGCACCAAATGCCAAAATGCACATTTAAAACAGGATGATGGAATGGTAATTCAGTAACTGACTTATCCAAACTGGAGGTTAATATCTCTATTAGTTTCAAGAGATATAACCAAAAACATAGATGCTGTGCGCATTACCCCGTGACCTTTGACCCCTTTACCGGGCCACCCGCAACAAATGCCAAGAGCACACACGGTAGATGACATTCCTGACCCTTCATTACGAACATTTTGATACCTGTGTGCTGCTTTACTCAAAAATTTAGCAAAAAACGTTTCTAGAGGTCTTTTTCAGGTCTGCCGCCAGACTACTAAAATTATTATTAACATTTTGTTTGGTGGAGGAAGGAGAAGATGATGAGAAAGAAACACTGAGTCTAGCAAGCTCAGTATCTACTGTTTAATGTCCTGTATAATGGCCGAAAACCACCACTCAACCCGACATAGTTCAAACTGAGTTTTGATTATTAATATTATTTTGTTATTGACATACAATTCTATTTTCCAATTAACTGTTTAGCCACCTCACCATTTAGAGTTTGACACACTCTGCTGTCTCTCTTCTTTAAATTTTATGCAGTATGTACAAATTCTCTTTGAATTGTGTAATACAAGCGCGTTGTTCTGTTACAGCTGGAAACCACGCACATCATCGCATTGAGATGGTGACTTCAAGGAAGAGAAAGATGGCTGTCGTCGCAAAGAAGACACGCGCATGGCTAAGTGACGACACCGTGGCAAGCAGGTCGTGTGTACCGGATGTCAGTGTGTGTCGGGTGACCCCCTCTTGTCTTGCCCGAGGTTTTCCCGGGAGCTTCTGTATAGTTGCTCTTTGTCAGCGGATTGTCTGGCTGCTCGAGGCTCGTCTGGCCCTCTGGTGACCAGTCCACTACGTCCTCTAGCTCCGGTGCCCGCTCACTTCGTCAACATGGAGAACATGTAAGTTTACTTGATGACAGTAATAATAAATACGCACCAATTCGGGCTGATTTACACAATTACCGCGTCATTGTCTCCGTAAATAACAATTAATCAAAATTAATTGTGGCACTCATTATTATTAACATTTTGTTTGGTGGAGGAAGGAGAAGATGATGAGAAAGAAACACTGAGTCTAGCAAGCTCAGTATCTACTGTTTAATGTCCTGTATAATGGCCGAAAACCACCACTCAACCCGACATAGTTCAAACTGAGTTTTGATTATTAATATTATTTTGTTATTGACATACAATTCTATTTTCCAATTAACTGTTTAGCCCACCTCACCATTTAGAGTTTGACACACTCTGCTGTCTCTCTTCTTTAAATTTTATGCAGTATGTACAAATTCTCTTTGAATTGTGTAATACAAGCGCGTTGTTCTTTTACAGCTGGAAACCCCGCACATCATCGCATTGAGATGGTGACTTCAAGGAAGAGGATGAAGATGGCTTGTCCCTCGCAAAGAAGGCACGCGCATGACCAAGTGACGACACCGTGGCAAGCAGGTCGTGTGTACCGGATGTCAGTGTGTGTCGGGTGACCCCCTCTTGTCTTGCCCGAGGTTCCTGGGAGCTTCTGTATAGTTGCTCTCTGTCAGCGGATTGTCTGGCTGCTCGAGGCTCGTCTGGCCCTCTGGTGACCAGTCCACTACGTCCTCTAGCTCCGGTGGCCGCTCACTTCGTCAACATGGAGAACATGTAAGTTTACTTGATGACAGTAATAATAAATACGCACCAATTCGGGCTGATTTACACAATTACCGCGTCATTGTCTCCGTAAATAACAATTAATCAAATTAATGGGCACTATATTATTAACATTTTGTTGGTGGAGAAGGAGAATGAGAGAAAGAACACTGAGTCTAGCAAGCTCAGTACTACTGTTAATGTTCTGTATAATGGCCGAAACCACCACTCACCCGACAAGTTCAAACGAGTTTGATTATTAATATATTTTGTTATTGACATACAATTTTTTTTTCAATTACTGTTAGCCCTCACCTTTAGGTTTGACACTATGCTGCTTTTTCTTTAATTTTATGCAGTATGTACAATTCTCTTTGAATTGTGTAATACAAGCGCGTTGTTGTTACAGCTGAAACCCGACATATCGCATTTAGATGGTGACTTCAGGAGAGGAAGAAGATGGCTGTCGTCGCAAGAAACACGCGCTTAGGCCAATGACACCCGTGGAGCAGGTCGTGTGTAACGGATGTCAGTGTGTGTCGGGTGACCCCTCTTGTCTTGCCCGAGGTTCTGGGAGCTCTGTATAGTTGCTCTTTGTCAGCGGATTGTCTGGCTCTCGAGGCTCGGGCCTCTGGTGACCAGCACTACGTCCTCTAGCTCGGTGACGCTCACTTCGTCAAAATGGAGAACATGTAAGTTACTTGATGACAGTATAATAAATCGCCCAATTCGGCTGATTTACACATTACCGCATTGTCTCCGTAAATAACATAATCAAAATTTAAATTTTGGCAAAAAAAAACTCCAGTATTTAC